>CM077230.1:15841291-15988791 GCA_039654775.1 Spinibarbus caldwelli | reverse complement strand
GTTTTTTTGTTTTTTTTTAAATTTGCTGAAAAGAATAGAATCTTTGAACGTTTTTAGTACAATTTTGTATATATATAAATGTATATGTAAATTTATTTATTTTATATTGTTTATTTGTAGCAATAAATATAAAGTTTATAATGTGTGGAATAACATTTTATAATATTAATTTATATTGATCAGATAGATAGATAGATAGATATATAGATAGATAGATAGTAGCAGTGTTGTTATTGTTAACTAAAACATTTTAAATAAAATAAAACATATAAAAATAATAAAACATTATAACATTTTTGTCAATTAAAAAAAGCTGAAATAAAACATATTAGATATATAAAAAAATTAACAAAAAAATGGAAATGTTTCATTGTCAACTAACTGAAATGTTAGTTGAAGTACTAAATTTACTAAAACTGAGGTAAAAAATATATATATATAAATATAAATGATAAAAAAACTCAAATTAAAATGAAAACATCTAATATATATATATATATATATATATATAAAGGCTCATTCAAAATAATAAATAATATAACAGTAAAATAACACCAATATGTAGTAACTCTTTAAGCTATATAAATTAGGTAATATTGCTTTTTTGGTAACAGGCTGTTAAAATCAAATCATTTCACATGCTTACATATTTTTGCTTAAATATGTCCAGAACCCTGCATATAACAAATGTACAATATGAAAAGGTGGATGTGTAAAACAGACAAGAAATGTATATTCCTACAGCAAATTGCTATGTGCAGACTGTACGTTTCTGGTCATGCTTTGGCCACCAGGTGGCAGCATAGAGCTCTGTTTCATAAGAACATAACCAGAGATAAGACTCTTGTCCAACACTTCATATTCACCTAGAAACAATACATGTTTTATGTTTATGTGAAATGATTCTTCTGATGACTCTTCCAACCCCACTGGGGGTCTGTGAATGTCTTGCACTGACATATTGTTCAAAGAAAACGTATTTGAAAATATGAAAGTAATACATAATTTAAATATAATTTATATATAGTAATATTTATTCATAATAATAGTCCATAATATTTAATATTATACATATAATACAATGTAAGGATATTTCTAAAATTTGGTACATTCAAAGGGTTAGTTCAGCCAAAAATGAAAAATGTCATTAATTACTCACCCTCATGTTGTTCCAAACTCGCAAGACCTTCGTTCGTCTTCGGAACACAAATTAAGATATTTTTGATGAAATCTGAGAGCTCTCTGACCCTGCATAGACAGCAACACAACTGAAATGTTCCCAGACCCCAGCAACGCAGCTGAAATGTTCCCAGACCCAGAAACATAGTAAGGACATCAGTAAAACAGTCCATGTGACATCAGTGGCTCAACTTCAATTTTGCGAAGCTACGAGAATACTTTTTGTGTGCAAAGAAAAAAAAAAAAAAACAATTTATTAAAATATTCTTCTCCCCGAGTTACCATCTTCCGCCATTTTGGAGAGTACCACAACACATGCATGCATGTGCGAGCTTTCTCCAGAAAGTAATCAACGTATCATCATTGTTTATGTTCAGGTGAAAACGCATGCATGCTGAACGTAAACAATGCTGATTACGTTGATTACTTTCAGGGGAAAGCACGCACATGCATGCATGCGTCGTGGTACTCTCCAAAATGGCGGAAAATGGTAACTCAGGAAGAATATTTGAATAAATTGTTATTTTTGTTTTCTTTGCGCACAAAAAGTATTCTCATAGCTTCGCAAAATTGAAGTTTTACCAATGTCCTTACTACGTTTATGGTTCTGGGAACATTTCAGTTGTGTTTCTGTCTATGCAGGGTCAGAAAGCTCTCGGATTTCATCAAAAATATCTTCATTTGAGTTCTGAAGACGAACAAAGGTCTTATGGGTTTGGAACGACATGAGGGTGAGTAATTAATGACAGAATTTTCATTTTTGGGTGAACTATCCCTTTAATGATCTGCATTATGGAGAGTAATACTGGTCAGTTGGTCACCTTTAATTCTGTAAATGAATAAATAATCCTGTCCTCCTCTTACCTACAGGGGGCAGCGGCGGTGGATGGGCGTCTGAAGCGCGGCGACCAGCTGCTGTCGGTCAACGGAGAGAGTCTAGAGGGCGTCACACACGAGCAGGCCGTGGCCATACTGAAGAAGCAGCGGGGAAGCGTCACGCTGTCCGTCCTCTCCTAACAAACACACTAAGGACTACATCCAGTGATAAACACACACACATTCCATTCACACGTCTTAAGAGACTCTTGGCATCAGCAGCGGCTGTTATTCGGCCACCTTACTTCCTGATTTGCACTCGATCGTTTAAACTCTGCCATGTTACTGTTTGTGCACCTGGTATCGAAATCAATGAGAAATACTCATAAAGGGAAATTATTGTATCGTCTTTGTTTTAGTCACGGACATGTAGCCTCTCCACTGGTGACGGTGGGCGGGTGAATTATGGGGCAATATTAGAGAAGGTTATTTTGATGAAATGAGTGCTGGTAACTCAAGACCAGGAGGAAAAATTAAAGTAGCAAACGCACAACACACACTAACACACGCAATTTGTTTGTAATTATCATTTCAGTCCACATACAATAACTTCTAATGTGGTTGTCCTGATCTTTTTTAAATTAAAACACATAAGTACACGACCTACTGACAAACCCGCCCTATTTTTAAGAAATCAGTTGAAGTGTATGTTGTGTGTAGATGAATTCATGGACCAGCGTTAATAATAAGGGATGACAGATGTGCCTTGGAACGGGCAGATCAGATTGTACTGGGATGTTTTGTATAGCTAGTATTAGATATTAGGATCATTTCAATCAGGTTCTTTACGTTGCAGGGTAGCTTTGTGAATATTTCAAGAAATAGTTCACCAGAAGATGAAAAACATCCCTGATGTTGCTTCAAACCTGTATTACTCTTTCTTCTGTGGAGCTAAAAATGAGATATTTTGTAGAATGTTCATGCTGCTCTTTTCCATACAATGAAAGTGGATGGGGACTGGAGTTTTTGTGATTTAGAAATGCCAAAAATAACCACAAAATTTCGCAAAAGCTAGTCATATGGCTTGTGCTCTACATTTTAAGTTTTATGAAGTCGTACAATAGTTTTGCGCAACGAACAAATTAAAATTGTAAGTTGATTTTCACAAAATCTTCCCTCTAAGTAAAATTTCAGGCAATTCATCCCACAAAGGTATTAATGTTATTCATTTTTCATGTAAAATTTTGTGTGTAACTTAAAATTATGTTTTACTGAATACACTGCTCTTTTCCTTAAAATAAAAATGGATGGAGACTGGCATTTTAGAAATGAAGAAATGACATTATAACAATAAATGTATCACAAGTTGTGAGCCACATTTCAATTCTATTGCGACTATATGAAAGTTTTGCATGAGAAATATTGTTTTTCACTTAATCCTTGCTAAAAAATTTAAATTTCAGACTATTTTTCATACACTATTTCATTATTTTGTAAGTAGTTTTCACTTCAAATTTATCTCTGAAAGTAAAATTTCATATTATTTACACAGCTATTATTTTGTTTCGAGTCTTAAAAATAGCACACAAGATGTGTTTTTTGCTATTTTTGGAGTGTGACAGCCCAGTCCCCATTCAATTTCATTGTATGGAAATGTATCAAAAGATCTACTTTTAGGTTCCACCGAAGAAAATAAGTCATATGAGTTTGGAACAACATAAATGATGACAATTTCAATTTTTGAGAGAGCTATTCCACTCTGTTATTTTACTATGATGTATTGAGATTCACAGAAATGCATAACATAGTTTTTTTTTTTTTTTTTTTTTTTTTTTTTTTGTAATTCCATTTGTAATTCAATTGCACACGTCTATCATTTCAGTGTAAATATGTAATTTATTTCCTTTTTTAGGGCTTTTTTGCATTGCTTTTCTCTTTATGAAGATGTCTCGCACATCCTAGTTTGACAGTGTGTGTGTCTGTGTGTCACAATATGAGGATATCCTGTGTCAGTCTCTCTCCTAGAGGAAGTGTAGCAGGCTCTTCAGAGACTATCAGGGCTTGACAGCGCGTGGAAGCCTCATCCAGACCGTCTCTTCCACTAGGATTTCGTAAGCACATACATACAATGCCTCTTGAATTTTCGTGCCATGTGGACAGTATGTTCTGAACTGCTCAGCGCTACGTCCCTTTAAAAAGATTGCCTGTGTCTCCTATGCCTGTCTTCCCCTTTCTCCTTCAAGAAATGCAACACCTCAGTCTGCTACCTTCTGCTAGATCTTTACATTTGAGCTATGAACCACAAAAACCAGCTTACAGTAGTAACACCTTTATATCTGCCATTTTTCTGTCAGTGTAATGTTTTTAAAGTCCAAAGAAACCATGTAGCTAAATTCATACATTAGATACAGATCTAAGCCTGAAATAAAGCTGATTTATTAACATTTGCAAAACAAACAAGTGGTCATTATGGTCTTTAACTTTATTTTGGACAAGTAGAATTTATCTGAAGTGTCATTAAATAAAGTTGTTTTCATTTTAAGCATCTTTTGACTTCTAAATTCTTAATGATTTTATTTTGAGCATTATTTTAATGTTTTTATGCACAAAAAACATACACACCAGCCATTTCTGATGGATTTGCATGCACTACCATTTAAAAGATTAGTAAAGGTAAGATTTTTTACAAAAGAAATTAATAACTGTTCAGCACGCATTAAATTTAATCGAAAGTGTAAGACATTTATAATGTTACAAAAGATTTCTATTTAAAGTAAATGCTTTTCTTTTGAACTTTATTCATCAAAAATGTTTCCACTAAAATATTAAGCAGCACAACTGTTTTCAACATTAAAAATATATGTTTCTTGCACAGCAAATCAGAACATGTGACACTGAAGACTGGAATAATGGCTGTGGAAAACTTAGCTTTGCATCACGGGAAAAATGACATTTAAAATCCATATTAAAATAGAAAAATTTTAATAATATTTCACAATATTACTGTGTATTTGATAAAATAAATGCAGCCTACAAAAACATTAAAAATCCTACCAAACCAAGACTTTTGAATGGTAGCATATATGATTTTATTAAAATTATTATTGATTTTTTTTAAAAATATTATTTAAAGAGGTTTGCACAACAAGTGATAAACTGAATGTCTGATTTCACAAATAGTTTCAACAACAAATGCCCTTTAAAATGAACTGCAATTAATGTAGCTATAATCGAATAAAAAAACCTAAAAAAAAAAATCACTGCCTTTGGTACAAGATAAGCTGCGTCAGCTATTAAAATTATAACTTATTACAACAACAAATAAGGTTAACATGGCATGCTGACTCGACTGATTGTGGACGTTTCCTTGAGATTACATCTCGGTCACTTTTTCATCGGTTTGGTGAACAATCGCGTTCTTATATGCTTTAAAGTCATCGCTGATGCTGAAAAACAATTGTCACAATTCCAGAGATTAATACATGAGGCCTACATTTAAAACGGAATAGGCCTATTCACTCTTTTCCACTCATTTTTAATCACTGATATTTAAATTTCAACATTTTAAACATTAAATTTTTGCAGTAAGAATACTATCAAGAACATCATGTTTAGCATAAAGCATCAGATGAGGTGTTTATTCTGACTGAACATGATTTCAGGCCATATAAACATTTCTCACAAGCGGTGTCATTAATGATAGTGTATCTTTTTATAGGCTTGAATCACTCTAAGCTTTATAACAGCTGTATTATTGAGGTATTATTACCTGACTGCGTCAAGGCTGGTTTCACGTGTTGATCCATTGGTCATGGCGTGTTCATTGGGTACTGCTTCTGGTTTGCTTTAGTCAACAAAGACGGATTAAAATGTTTACACAGACCAGATTTCAGAAACTAGTTGCTAAATAAAATGCGTATTAGATGAACTACCGTATAAAGATAGCCTAGGTAAACATGTTTTGTGAGACTTTACAGAAACCATCATTCAGACATGTAGGCCTATTATTGATTAGAAAATTCAGGATTCCATTAATAAAGAGAGAGTTTCGTTAATTCATTAATAAAGAGAGAGTTCTGGTAATTCTGGTAGGGCTATATTATAGGCCTACTCACATTCATGATTGACTTCCTTAAGCGTAACAACAAAAAAAGAAGATATTTTGGGAAAATGCAAGGGTTTTTGTTTTGGGTTTTTTGGACCCCATTGACTTTAAGTTCTTCAAAATTATTTTGTGTTGTGCAGAAGAAAGTCATACAGGTTTGGAACGACAAGAGCGTGAGTAAATGTTGACAATTTTTCATCTTTAGTTGAACTTTGTCCCTTAAATGTTAAAATTGCTTTCGTTTTTGGTAGGGTGTTGAAATTGAAGCAGATATTTACCTTGGAGTTTCACACCAGGCTTTGTTTACAAGGAAGGCGACAAAGATCAGAAAGAGGAACACACCAACAGCAATGATTCCCGTAAGCCAGTTTGGCAGAGCTTGCTCTGCTTTCTCTAAAAAAACACGTGCCATAAAACAAAAACTGTACATTAAAATATATAATACAACTATTGCAACTGAGCACTGGGTCTTACTATGATATGCTCAGTGATGCTGTTTTCCAAATTTCTAGATTTCCCTCCAAAAAACCAAACTTAAGACTTTACCTGCTTGTGCCGCAACCAGTCCCAGTGTGAGCAGAAGCCAGTGAACCACAGTGACTGTGTTTATTCCCATGTTTATTCCTCTTCAGTTGTGCGATAATTTGTTGAAATGTACACAACTGCTCAAGTAAAGACCTGTATCCTTTCTCTAACCAGGAAACAGTTATCTGAATGTCCATGGAAGAAAAGACAACACCCAGTGGTCTATAGATCGAGTCAATCATTTACCCACCGCATGATATTTAGCTATCGAAAGGGAATAACAGAGATGTGATGGGCGGGACTGATCTGATTACATCTGATTCAACTGTTATCCCAGTGATATCTGATAGCAGCTATAAATATGCATTGCTATCATAAATACTTTTGTTCGTTAGACGACGGTAGAGTTGTTAATCCAGTGGAGAAAGTCCTATCTCTGTACAGGTTTAAGAAATGAAGATGCTACATAAGCCGTGAGTCTTTAGATTTGAGCGATAACAGAATTTGTCTGGTTAGCATTCCATGGTTTTCAATTAGTAATAGATCACTGAATGGCTGTTTGACACATTAAACCCACCAGTGCCACTTTGCCGTGGAAGTTACAGTTTAGCTAGAGTAAAAAATAAAAAAAAAAACAAATCTGTAGGCTAATTTACGAGGATTCGTGTTTTGGACAAACTCATCATTCATCAACTTGAAGTTGCTGTAGCTTAGTCAATTGAACCTTTAAAGGAATAGTTCACTCAAAAATGAACATTTAGTGAAAATTGACTCTCAGCCCTTGACCCTCAGCACATCCAAGATGTAGATGTTTCTTCATTAAAACAGATTACATCACTTGTTCACCATTGGATCCTCTGCAGTGAATGGGTGCCATCAGAATGAGAGTCCAAAGAGTTGATAAAAACATCACAATAAGTAATCTACACAACTCCAATCCATTAGTTAATGTCTTGTGAATTGAAAAGCTGCGTGTTTGTAGGAAACAAATCCATCAAGGCATTCACTTTAAGAAATAAAGTCCATAATCCATACACTTCCTCTAGAGAAAAATTCCATCCCCTGTTGTCCTCTCACCTCAAAATCCATATTGTTAAGAACTGATTTTGCTTGTAAACAGTGCTTAATCTGAGTATATTTCTCTTCTGATTGAGACAGCACTACTTTTTCACTGGAGGATTCATTTTTTTAGCCAGAAGCAAAGGCTTGAGGTTACGAATGTCTTAATGATGGATTTGTTTCTTACAAACATGCAGCATTTCACTTCACAAGATGTTAATCGATGGACTGGAGTTGTGTGGATTACTTGTGGATTATTGTTTGGACTCTCATTCTGACGGCACCCATTCACTGCAGAGTATGTAATATTCATGTAATGCTCAATTTCTCCAAATCTGTTCCGATGAAGAACAGATTGGATGGCCCAACGGTTGGTACATTTTCAACAAATGCTCATTGTGACTTACCTACAACAGCTTAAAGTTGATGAATGACAAGTTTGTTTGAACTTGAGGGCATTGCTGACTGTCTTCGTCCTCTCTTATTAAAACACAAGAGATGAGTGCACATGAGAGAGCGCTCTTAAAGAGTGACAGAGCAAATGATTAACAGACCAAAACAGAGAAAAAGAGGCGGAGTTGGACGAAGACCACGATCCGCCCCTCTGGACTCAAGGGACACATGAGCGTCTTGCAGCCCAGAGGAAATTAGCACCGCTTTATAACTAGAAAAGCGCTCTGGCCACTCATTAACACCTCGCGTAAAATACCGGCCCGCTCCCCAAGGGAGCCACTTCAGCCGATGGTGTGGTAGATAGCCATGAGAGACCCCAGAGGAGACTCTTTCCACCGGCCTGTCCTGCCTCTGAGAACCAGACCTTTGGGAGGTTCGCTGGGACCTCCTTGTCCCAGAAGGAGAGGCGTCTTAATCGAATACCCTCCCCCCTTGTCTAGTTATCTCAGGATAATGGTGGTCTTTATCAGTCGGTGAGCATGTCTTTTTGTTGTGATGGGGCTCCTTTGAGATCCATCCAGGTTGAAGCTCCGTATCCTCCGGTTTGGGACCACTGGTGGGAAAAAGGCGGATCGCGACTACGCCGCAGTTAATTAAAAAGGGAAAAGATGCCGTCAAAAATCCCTGATTGAATCCGTACCACCAGCCCACCATTTCAAGAGCGAGAGCATTGGCATTTGAGATGAATGAAGGGACTTAATAGAATTAGAGTGTTTTGATGGTGTGTTGAATCTCTGGTGGGATGCACACGGGCCTGTGTGTAACATGGCTTTAGTGTTCATAGGAAGCGGATACTATTGAAGATCTGACTAATCTTCAGTGGATGAATAAAACTCTAATTGAGCAGCACAGAATTTGATGTTGAGTCTACAACTGAATTGTTTAGAGTGTGGTTTACTTAATAAATGAGATAAATGAAACATGGTCAAGTGTCCCTATTATGGATTTTTGAAAATTACCTTTCATTTAGCGGTTTTCCGGTAACGCTGTACACAAAGCAGCACTGCACTCACAAACACTGGATTTATCAGGCATTAAAGGCATGATTAGATGAAAATGAGACCAATCGGATCAATCACTGCAGATTAGCGTCAGGCAAAGGAGGGGTTTGGAAAAATGAATCGTCGAGCGAATTGTTTGGGAGTCGTTGAGCAAGTAAGGTAAAAATAAATGCATATTATAAGACAATGAAAGTGTTTTTTGACCTTGCATGCATGTCAGCTTGTTGTTGGGGACTCCCAAAACCCAAATATGAACCTTTCATTACCCATAATAGGGGCACTTTAATATTTAAATATAGTAGTGCATTTTGATTCAGAGCTGTAATGTAGCTTATTTAACATTTAATAAAATGACAGTTTTGTCATCACTTACTCACCATTATGTCATTCCAAACCTACAAAAAAAAAAGGAGTTATTTTTCTAGATTGCATTGGCTGCTCTTTTCCATACAGTATTTATATAAACACTGATCTCCAAAAATGACAAAAATCACCACGAATAAATAAAGTTTAGTATTTTTTATAATTATCAGTTATATTTGTTTATTATTTATTTATGGTTATTTATTTTTTATTTAATGCTGTTTGGTGAACATTTTTGTTGAAGCATCATAAATCAATATTATGGTGATTTTTGGTGAAAAATCACTATAAATAAATACACTTCATTTATGGTGCTTTTTTCCATCAAATACTATGTTTAAAATATAATATTATATAGTATTATGCATTTTAATATTTATTTATTGATTGATTTTTTATACTTTATTTATAATTAATTTTTAGTTTTATTTATTTATTGTACTTTTTTGTACTTTTTGGTAACAATGTTTTGTCAAATCACCATAACTATTATGCAGATTTTTGGTGAAAATGCACAATTAACATTAAATGAACATTAATAAACAACAAACATTTAAAAAATGGCATTTATTGTTATGCGTTTTTTTTTTTGTTTGTTTGTTTTTTTTGTTTTAACCAAATATAATATAGTATTAAATAATGTAATATTTATCTAATAATATATCATATAAAAAAATATATTATGTATGTATTTATTTATTTATTAATTTATCTATCTATCATTAAATATCACTACAAATAAATAAATATATGCATTTTATTTATGGTGATTTTTGTCATTTTTCAAGCTCAGTGTCAGTAAATATTTACTTTTTTATCAAAAATAATATAATATTTTGTATAATATATAATAAAAAAAATTTATTTATCTGTCATTCATTAAATATCACTACAAATAAATCAATCTACACATTTTGTTTATTGATTTTTGTCATGCTAAAAATTCATCATAGGTTTTAAATCTTGTTTGCATAAATTCAAGTATGCTGCGTCGAGATGGCTTGCACCAGTTTTGACATCAATTGCCTCAAATTTACTTTGTTCTGTGTCTAATCTTATAATCGATCATCACTGACATCAAACAAAACATTTCGGAACAACAAGAGTAAATAATGACCCATTTTTAATTTTTTTAGGTGGTCTATCAATTAAAATACTGTAAATACTATCAATCACGATCCATCCTCATACAAACTGTGTATCTGTGATTTCACGCTATCTCCTCTTGATATAAAATAAGAGTTACTATGCAGATATTTGACATGTAGCTTTATTCCTTTAGCTTGAAATGTTTCTCATGTCCTCCAGCAGATAGGATGGAGAGTGTTTGGGAAGGTCATTCATGTATGTGGGTGTGGATCAGTGATTGGTCTGGGAACTGCCCTTGGATCAGTTTTTCACAGTCCCTGTAGGGCCCCTTGGGGCCAGTAGACCGACCAATGACTTTTTCATTGGCTTTGATTCTTATCAGCCCTTCAGAATCATAGTCCCAGGGTTCAGACGCCCGTGTACGCCCTGCTATGACCCTGACTGTCCTCACACCCTCAAAATCTTGAAATAAGATAGGCTTTTTCTGAGCAGGGCATATCTACGTTTTTGTTGTGTTAAGCGCCTGCAGTATATGGTTCAATCTAAATCTTGTTAAAGGTATTTCTTGTTATCACATCCCACTGTATTCATTTTTCATGTCAGGGATTTAACATTTTGTTCCTTACATAAAAATACATTGTATTTTTTTCTTTAAGTCCCGACTAGCATGAGCGATTTGACAGTATTTTCATATATCTCAGTTCCTTCAATGCACTTTTTTTCATTCTATTTAATCCCTGTCTACTGTGTTTTTTGACACTTTGTAAAACGCTCCACTGAATATTTTTTCCTTCTCTACCTTTGCAGTTGTCATGGCAACAGAAAAGTCTATTATAATTCAGACATTTGACAATATGAACCTAATGTCCACACTCACAATAAATCCTCTATTATATTCAGCATTTTTCAGAAAAATAGCACACATTCAGGTTTGTGTTTTTTATTTTTGTGGGTTTTTATATAAAATTTGTGTGCTATAACATTGCATATATTCATAGATAGATTTTCACCTTACAACAAAGGTCTTTCTACTAAATATCACATTAAAATAACCATTTTTGTTTGCTTGCTCGTTTAATACCTAATAAAAGACTTAAAGGTACCAAGACTGGTTACTCAATCCTCTGCTAAAAAGCAGATCAAGTTCATACAAGTCAAATAAAGTGACAGAATGTTACTCCATGAATGCGTCATCGCGAGATGGTCGGGTTGGAGGGGTGCTTGAGCCAAAGAAACAAACGAATGAATGAATGAATGAAGGTGAAATGGAGATGCGAATTAATGGTGTACCATGATCACAATGCACAGTCTAAAAGAACATCGTTACAGACACACGACATTATCCCGGTCTATGTACACGTTCTTGTACCTCCTCCACCATTTTTCTTGTATGCATGTGGGATTCCAAACGTAATACCGAAAAACCATTTACAAAATGGCGTTTTTTCCAAATAGCATTTTGTTGCTATTGCCATTGACGTTAGTAATACTTAAAATAAAAGTCATAACTCATTACAATTCCCAGTATGTACACATTTGTCTCAAAGACGTTGCACAAAGCCAAAGCCGACTTATCATTTACTCACCCTCGTGTCACTTCAAATCTTGTGAAGTACAATAGAAGTCATCCATACAATGGAAGTCAATGGGCTCCAAAACCAAAAATTTGGACCCCATTGGCTTTCATTGTAGGGTTCTTCAAATTTCCTCCTTCTAGGTTCCACCGAAAGATATAAACTCACATTTGGAGAGACACGAGAGTGAGTAAATGATGCCAAAATTGTCATTTTGGGGGGGTGAACTATTCGTTTTCTTCCTTCAAATGCTCTTTTTCGTTGTACAAGTCCAGCTGTTTCCAATGACCACCTTCACAGCGGTGTACCTGATGAGATGTGGGTACCATTCAATCTGTTTTCTTTCGTTTCCAGGTGGCGATCGGCAATTCCTGCCTAAGTGTGGACTTAAAAATCTACCTGACGTTTTCCCCCGTACCAGCGTTTCACTGCGGAGGGCACCTTAGCGTCGAAGCGCAAAGAGAAGAGCTTAACAGAAAGTCATACGTAAGAATATGCTTGCACACGACATGAACATACGCTAGTTGAGGTCCATGAAGCACTGCGCCCTCTCAGTCCGTCAATGTCAAATCAGTCATCGCTGGGCGTTCCCGTCTAGCGGGTGGCTGGAGTGATGCAGTCCCCTCACCGAAGACCTGGACTCCACCGACGAGTCCTGGTCTTCGGTAAAGCTCTCTGGACTGGCGTCGCCGTCCAGTAGGCTCCCGCAGCTGGAGTTTGGGCTCAGCATCTCCTGAAGGAGGTCGTCCCGAGCCAGGGTCGCGTCTCGGACGGCACGAGCAGCGGGGGCTTCACCGTCCACCATGTCGTCCTGGTCATTGAGGAGCTTGGCCAGGAAGTTGATGTACTTCATGGCTAGGCGGAGGATCTCGTTCTTGCTGAGCTTCTTGTCGGGAGGGTGGGTTGGGATGAGCTTGCGCAGCTCGGCGAAGGCACCGTTCACATTCTGCTGCCGCCAGCGCTCACGGCTATTCGTGAAAATCCGTCGCACGACTTTGGGCTGTGAACCTGCAAAGCAAAGGAAGTATAGTCAGGTTATACTCGGTCGCAATGGTTTGGGGTGTTGAAATCGGCATTTTTTTTTTTTTTTTTAGCTCTTGTTCCTAACAAATCTGTGACGCGGTTGAGTGCTTTAACAGTGGTTTCCTTGTGAACACACCTAAGGTGTTCACTCACTTCTCACTGATAGATTAGCTCTTTATCTCCCCCTATTTAGCCAAGAATTAATTAACCTTTCTATTATCAATGGCATTTTACATTCAATTATTCAGGGCCATTTCTCATCCTAGACAGCTCTGTTGGAACAGGGCTATCAATGCTTCACTTTGCCTGATGCACCAGTGACTTCATATAATTACACTTAGTTAAATGGATTCCCAACCTCTTGAGTTAAGGAATAATTTAAAGCGTTTTTCGAAACGGTGGTGAGGGTAGCGTTACCTTTTGATGCTCTTCTATATCATATAAGAACATATTGTGTCGCACATTCGACATTTTCATCTCATTAGAATCCTGCTTTTCTGTCTCAGCACTCGCAGCCAAACACATTGACTCATATTTGCATTTTTATAGGCAACTCGCAGCTATCTCTCCAGTGCATACGCTGATTTTTTTTCCAATTGGCAACTGTAACCACTTTTTTTTCTCTCTCACACATCCCTGATTACTGTCTTAAATCTTCTTTGTTTCACAAGATAATTTTGTTCTCAGTTTATTTTAAGAAAGAAATTTCTGTGCAATGCAGTATGATTTTTAGGGGTGCATAGATATTGACATTATGGAAATTGTCACTTTAGCTAACTAATATTCATTTTACTTTTTTTTTATTTTATTTGCAAGTGCAACTAATGTGACATTCCTAGCCAAAAAATAAAAAAGTGTTATATTAAAGTGCATGAAAATTTTAAATGATTAATTCATAAATAATTTATTAGAAAATTAATGACTAATTAAAAAAGTGACACAAAGTAATTGTACTGAAAATAAGCAAATAAAGACATTGTGAAGTTCTTATTATTTTTATCATATTCATTTTGTTTTCATTCTTCCATATTTTTATGAGAATAAAGAGAAAAGCACAGCCAAAGAGTGGCTTACCATACTTAGAAAGATCTAAAATGCTCCTACCATCGTTGATTTCAACCTCATAAGGTGCAGGTCTGCGTTTCACTCGACTGCTGGGATACATCCCATACTGATCCGCTTCCCCAGCAAAACCACTGAGGAGAAACACACACGGAATGTAGCCGATTGAAAATAAGAAAAATGATGTTTCCTAAAATGTTTCTGTTTATCTGCTTCAAATATCATTGAACAAAACAGAACAGAATAGAAATAGCTTAGAAAAAAATGTGTATATAAAAATACATTTTAATGCATTATATTTATCTTTGACATGTTCCAAAATAAAATTTCTTTAAAAATAAGAAAGCACCTAAATACATAAATAGAAACTAATAGAATAAAAAAGGCTTAGAAAAAAATGTGTATATAAAAATACATTTTAATGCATTATATTATCTTTTACATATTCCAAGACAAAGTCTCAAAAAATGAAAAAGCGCTTAAATTGCACTTAAATTAAGGTGTTAGAATGCAATAGACAAAGCTTATAATAAATGCATATAAAATACATTTTAATGCATTATATTACATATTCTACTGTAAAAAAAAAAATTAAAAAAATAAGGAAGAAATCACTTAAATACTTAAAATATAAAGTGGAATAGAAAAAGCTTAGGAAAAGTGTATTAAAATTAAATTTTAATGCATTACATTTATCTTTAACATATTACATTGCTGATGGAGAAAACGAAGTGCTTACTTATTTGATATAGCCTGGATATAGAATGGAATAGAAGTGGAAAAGAGTACGACAAGATAGAATGTTTGTTCATAAAACATTTCAGTGCAATTATATGTAACATTTTGATAAGGAGAAAACGAAAACTGATTAAAAAAAAAGAGAAGGTGAATCTTTTACCTTTTTATGTATGGTTTATATAATACATTATATGTTTCAGTGTCGTTTAATATACATTTTAATAAGCTAAATAAATAATTGCAAGTAACTGTGGTGGGCTCCGATAACATTAGTCTGCCAATTATTTCAGGTATCATAAAATAAATAATATTTACAGATTATTTTAGCGTATTACAGAGAAAATGCGGATTTTCAGATAGTTGCAAATATTAAAATGCACAAAAAGCGGAATACAAATTCATTAGGCAATGTATTTCATAAATGCATCTTAACTTTTCAACAAATACGTAAATGCTAAATGAAATAAAATATGTTCTACTCAGCAGAAGTTACCTGTTAATAGTGGCGAGCGGTGGGGTCATGTTGCTGTAGAGCATCGCTCGAGCCGGGAGAGGGAAAGCGGGCGGACTCAACTGCACCATTCGAGTGTCGCTCAGCGGCTCTCTGGGAGGCAGCGGCAGAGGAATCGGTGGTCTGCACAGCTCGGTGGTCTGCACCTTATGGCTGATGTCTGCCTTGAGCTCTCTGCCTTTTATATCCGCGCTCCCTCCTCTCCTGGACAGCTCGATCACCGCCACTTCCTTTTTTAGCTCGGTGGCGTGGTGCGCCGTTTCCTTGGCAACGCCATTGAGGATGCCGCGCTCCTCCGGGGGGTGATGCTCTCCCGTCTCCGCCGTCGTGCCTTCCTGTTTCCCGCATGCGTCTCCCTCCTCGGGCGCGGCGTCGCCCTCCGCGCTCGGGCTGAGCGGAAATTGCTCGGATTTCAGTTTTTCCATCATCCTTGTGTGAAAATCCCAAAAAGCGTTTTTCCCAAAAGCTTATAGTGGTATCCAAAGGTAATTGTAATTCCCAACCAATCAATCCAGCGGCTATTTAGCTTGTCATCGGAGGTCACCTGTGAAAGAACACACCTTTAGGAACACCGATTGAACGCCTGCGTTATTACGCGCGGCGCATCCTTTCTGTGCCGAGCGCGGGCGTGACTGGAAACACTGACAGTGTACAGTATTAATACAGCAGCTCTGGGACAACACGTGTCATGTGTGTCTCACTGAGCCATGCAAAGGCCTGACCCGTTTTAGACGTTTCTTCTTGCACGAATATGAGAAGAAATAGTCAAGCAAGATTGCTTAAATGTAACCTGTTGGTGCATTTCAAACAGTTTTCGATCCAATTTCGTTTACGATAGTTATGTGTGTGGTGGTGTTTTTTATTTATTTAATTTTTTTGGTCTCGACCTGACCTTGGTCTGTCATATCATCATTCTGCTCATGGTATCTGGAGATAAGCGCGTCTTGGTTGGGAAAGAGCTTATCTTCTGCTAACATGTTCTACATTTATAACAGAATATAATCTGCGTAATTATTACAGGACACATTTAATAACACCTTTATAGATTTGCTTATTAAATCATATTCTTACATTTAAATGATCAAGTTTATTATAATGTTGTTGTTGTTGTTATTTTTGTAGCCTATAGTCTACTATAATTACTAGCCTATATGGATATAGGCTAATTTCGTGGATTTCAATATAAATTCATATTAACCTATTTATTTTAGGGGTGATGTTACTATCAATATGGTGGCTTAATTTATTTGTATGCGATGTTTATGTCTCTTCTTTTTTTTTTTTTAAATCCAGGAATAGAGCTAAAACGAACATTTTTACGTGAGTAGTTGCGTAAAAATTTAGATATTTAAAAACACATTTTAGTTTTTCTATAGTTGACTATTTGTTAAATGCCATTTCGTCGTTAATAAAAAAAAAATATATATATATATATATGGCTATATATTTCTAAGATTGATGCACATTAATGGCCTATTCGTTTTATGTTGTTTTCATTCTCAGACTATCCAATGTGTCATCTAATTTTATTTTACTACATGATCACTATTAATAGCCTACATCATACCCAATTTACACTTTTACATTTACCTATTTCTGTTTATTCCGTAGCTATATAATAATGTATCTTCTTGTATTTATAATATATGCAAGTGCTTATATTTGCTCAGAGTTGCTTAACAACCAAATCTAACGATAATAAGCATATTTGCACGGTCTCAAAGAGATTAATAATTCGACACGTCAATGTCAACAAACTTGAAAAACAAATAATCCGTGTTTATCATATTTAGTAACAAATAACCCGACCTACATGTGAATTTTGGTGCTAAATGTGAAATATCGATGAGATCCGTCCATTTATTGATGGGGTTATGATGACTGTTATTTTAAGCACTAAACGGAAAAGAGGAAAATAGCAGGCTGGAGGTTTTGTGTGGAAAATCGAATCGAAATGAATCGAATTTCTTAACTTTAGATTAAACGATCGTGTCTAAAACGCGCGTTAATTCTAAAATAAATGGCAAATCGATATCTGCATTCTGCAGGCTCAAAGGCCTATTTGCTCCAAGACCGACTACAACGAAATAAAAATGATATAAATCATTCCTGACCTCGTATTAATCATCTGACGTCGATGGAAAGCCTAATTATGACCTGCGTTAGTATCAAAGGAGCGCAGAAACACCAATATTCGCCTCTTACCGTCGTCGGGCGGTGGATGTTAGTGTGTGCATGGAGCCATTTTGTGGAGGGTCATCCATGTCTGAGGTTTTAGATGCACTGAAGTGCTGTGTGGAACTGGAAGTGAGGTCTATATAATTCCACATCACGTCCAGCGCGCGCCTCTCAGTACGGGGAGCGGAACACGGGCGCAATGTGGCCAGGCGAGATAAGAGCGCAGTGGCGGCCACTGCGCTGTCGATAAGCCCCTAAACCCATTATTTATGAAATGATTCATTATTATTTTGCTTTTTATCGAGGGCAAATGCAAAGGGAAAAATATAGACTTAAACTGAATGGATATGCATAAAAAATAACTCCACAGATTGAGGGGGGAAAAAAACGAATGCGTAATGTTGTTGAACTGCTTCAGGGGCTCAATCAGAAATTAATTATGCGGCCAAAAGTAACACATTTTCAGTGATATCGGCTGGGGATGTAGGGTTGAAAAGTACCATTAGCGGCTGTTTGTTTTACACATTTCAGCGATTTCGGGCGTTCAGATTAAACTGGAAATCATGTAGGCTACATAACCCACCCTCGCTGAGTAAAACATGTTAGACAGGTAGGTAGACAGGCACAAATTGCAAAAGCTAACTGTTGTGAATTCTATTTAATTTCTGACCAATCCAAGAATGCACAAAAATAAGCTAATAGCGATAGCCTTTGTTAATGATTATTTTAGGGGACGTTGGATTTAATTCTTCAATTTTATTTTGTCTCATTTACCTGTTTGAAGGTGCACATCTTCACAAATTGTATGTAATAATTAAGGATGCACAATGTGTGTGTACAATATCAGCATTTTTTAAAATCTAGCAGAATTGGACAAAATTGTATATAAGCAAATGTCTGATATTTGATATAGGCTCCTTAAAATTATAAAATAAATAATTCTTCATTTTTCCTCCTGTATACGTTTATAATGTTTTGATGCATCATTGCACTTAAAATATGTAAAATTCTAAATTAGAGCTTTGAACACTTTTTTTAAAATGTATTTAGCCTATATAAAATATATATACAATTTGATATATTTATTTAATACATTTTATTTTAGTCTATATACTGATATTTTATCTATCAATATAATATTTTCTCGCTAAGTGTTATTTTTTCATATTATGAAAAAAAAAATATAGGCTGCAATGTAGAATACTGGCTTTAACAAAGAAATCTTCATGAGCCAAAATGTCAATATTAGTGCATCCTTGATGCTCGATATACCTTAGTATATAATGAATAAATTGTGACAGTTAATATAATAATAGACTATTAAAAAGTCACTTATCTTCTATATTTGTAGCCCAGTGTGCGCCTATATTCAGAAACTATTTCAAAAGGAAATAGGCTACAATTACATCATAATTTGCTCACTCATGTTTTTCTCAGCAGTTTCGCGCAAATGTTTGCGTGTAGCTTACTGAAGATGTTTCGATGATGATGAAGATATGAAGCCCATTAGTTCTTCATCATCGTTGTCAACACATTTACTCCAATATTATCACAGATAACCGTAATTGTCAACACTGGAGAGGGGTGTCAGGTAGCCTATAGAGGAGAAGGCAGACAGTTGATAATATATCTTCATGAATGAATGTATGAAATACAGCAGAATAATATGTGGGAAATCAGCTCCATCATCTGAGAGCCTTTGATCTCGGGCCTTTGTTAGTTCATTGCCACGGATTTTGAGTGATTTGGGAAGGATGCCCTCCGAGACTCGCCAGAATTTGGTGTAAACCTCAAAGGACCACCTTGCGGAGTGCGATAAGACGGTATCAGTGAGCCAACGACCCCGGGTTCATCCATCAGACAGGGATGAGAGCCACTAGTGCTGTTTGGCAGACACTGCCACCATGACAAGCTTTTCCCCGTGTCTGCTCAATCCAATATAAATCTGCTCTAAATATACTCGCATTATTTCCAGGTGTTAAGAATAAACACCAAGTCCAAGAATATTAAATTTACTCTTTCAGGATGCAGGCTTACTCTCTCCTTCTCATGGTGGACCCAAAGTGACCCTTCACACTTGAGGCAAGTTCTTTTTGAGCTCTTCAAACTTTTAAATGACCACATGTTCGCAAAGCTACATAGCCTATCTTAATGTTTACCCGTTTCCCCATAAACAGGAAAAAGGTTGTTGTTTAGGATCACGATCTTGTCACGATTCTCGGTGCTCAAGGACGAACTCTTCGTGTCTCTGAACGCGCAGATGTCACGACCAGCTTCCTGCAAGCCTCTCTCCCTGACAGACTGACACTGAACTGAGTGAGTTATGGGTGTTTGATTGTTTTTGTAACACTGCACGAATCACGTCGTTCAGTTATTATTAAGTCACTGTAGCCTATGATATGACTTCGTTTGAGGTGCATCAAAGTAATTTGCTTAAAGGCTATAGTTGTTATATTACCACAGCGACTGCAACCAATTAATTCAAGTAGGCCTACTTTACTATAGCCTATAGTATGGTTCAAAAACACTATAGTATTTACTATAAATTACTATAACCTAGTATTTTTTTTTTCATGTGGGGGGCTATAGCCCCAAAAAAACGTGTTTGCCTACTAGTCAGTAAAATGTGCAAGGAAACAAAAAGATATTTGGGTTTGTGTGAGACAAACGTGCAGAAAATTACTGACATCAAAACTGAAGATCATTGCATACTAGACACAGTCCAGATGAAAATAAAGGGGGGAAGCATAGGCTACAAAAGCATTTGCTGTTCAGTAGTCTATTGATGAGATTTAGCCTAACAGAAAAGAAGAGATTAAATAAAATTAATAGGCTTGAAATTGGGTACAAATAAAAATAAAAAAAATTAATAAAAGTGATATTTGTTTTATTTAGTCAACAAAATTCAAAATAAGCAAAATTTTGACAAGTAATTGGCTAACTTGTAGTTCAGTTGGCTAAGTGAATTGGATAAATTCAGTGAATTAAGTGTTTTTGGTTCACTGAAAAGAAAGGCCGACTAACTTTTCTCTGCATGTTTTTGATTCGGTTACCACTGGTTGTTCATTTTGGCTTTGATTCACTAGAAGAACCGGCTCATAAGAATCATTCGTTTAGGAATCGAACTACCTCTAGTCGCGCTGTAGGCCTAATGTTTTTTGACTCACTGAAAAGAACCTGTTCATAAGAGTCATTTGTTCGGACGAGCTACCAGTGGTCCCGGCTCAGAGTAGTTCATTCCAAACGAACAAAAACAGGACAAGTTTTATCAAACTGGGGACAAACTGAGCACTTGAGGCATGAGAGAAAATTAGAGGAACATTTATAATGGTGATTTGGTATTATTGGCAGCATCATGAATTTTTTTTAGAATGTGTGTCTGCGCAAATTTTCTCAATGCAGCATCGCCCTCTTATGGTTAGACACTGCATGACATATTACACTCAATATTAATACTACACATTACTGTAATGGTAGCTGTTCATGCTATGTGAAATAATAAAGTACTGAAATTATGCTCATGCTACAGGATATTCTTTTTCCAATTAGCCCACGATTTGTTGGTACAAATGAAAAAAAGTGAATAAAACAGGGAAAAATAATTAAGGGAGAGGTTAAGTTGTTTTACAGCAATGTATGTTTTCTGCATTATACAGATCACACTTAATCTGCTTTACGTGTAGTAGTTTATTTATTTATTAGAATATAGCTTATATTTCTAATATAGCTTTATTATTATATAGCACTCATATTTTAGCAGTGGTGATATCTCAGTTGTATAAATAAGGCTTTGTGTGCTATTCCTGACAATAGTTTAAGACCTAATAACATTATAATACCATATAGAAATGAAAACCAAGGTTTTAGCTCATTCTGTACAAAAAATAAATAAATAAATAAATAAATAAAAAAATGTCCACTATGGAAAATCAAAGATAGAATATTATGTGGGATGATAATCACAATTAAGTCCATTTTTATGTAAATCAGTTGTAGTCTGTGTTTATATAATCTGTGATCAATAATTTACTGTGCATATTTTGTTTCGTGTCTTGCAGGTACCTAAAATGCCACTAGATAGAGCTATTCACTAAGCTCCTCCTGCATTTGTGTCCCGTCTTCGGTCCGTATAAGGTCATGCAGTTTGTTTTCACTGAAGAGAGGAGCTTTATGGAAAGTTGTTTTCACAAGGAAGACATTCTTTCCACTTAAACCAGGTCACGCCACCCCTCCCCTCCTGACATATTCGCCTTGTGCAACCTACATGTAGGATTATAGAGAAAGTAAGCCTATGGATCTTCATATTAGACATACATTAAGTCTAACTATTTACAGATTTCCATAGTTTAGCAACATTGACAAACCCTGCATGATTTTTGTATAACACAGACAAAACCTGAGGAAATGACAGTTATATAATCTATAGCCGGTTATTTCCAGTACTCTAAACAGTGTTCCTTTTGTATCTCCAAAGGTTTTTGTGCCAAAGGGCGGCTGCTGAATCTCTCTTTACAGAGTCAGCAGAATTAGTAGCGCCTGACATGGACTTTGATGTTGCTACTGTAAACCGTACTACAGTAACTCACAGCTCGCTCAGTGTAAGTGACACAGCGTCATCGAGCGAAGAAATGAGGTCATGAATAAACAGAAGTGAAAGGGGTCAGTGTGCTGTTTTCTCATCAGGACCTACTACAGAGTATTTTTTCAAAGCCTCGCTTGGCAAGAAATTGAGGGTGTGTTCCTTAAGTTGAGGGTGGAATTGCTTGATTCATAGATGTAATTTACAACATCAGTATAACTTACATAAAAGTACTATGATAGAAGCAGTAGTGGTATCAGATAATAGTATTGAATGAGTACCATATTCATAGACTATGATACTATGAAGACTGTAATATGGTAAAATTATGGTAAACCATGTTACTTATATTTATGTACAATGGTATTTATATGATACTCCAAAAAATGTACATGATATAAGTCCTAAAGATGTGTTAGTTTACTTCATTAAAGTCAATTAAAAAAACCCATGGCATTATCATGATAAATGTCTATTACATTTGAAAAGAAGGATTTTTTTTTTTTTTTTTTTTTGGACATGGTAGCCTACTAGAATGGATTTTGAACATGTACTATGGTAGCACCATGGTTTTCCTGGAAGTACCATACAGAAACCATGGTACATAAATTTCAATACCATCACATATTTCAATCTACCATAGTATTGCAATAACTGTGCCACCACAATACACTTTTATAATGGTACTATATAGTGCCGTGTCCATTAAAACTAGTTTTACCATGGTAAATGTTAAAAAAGAAGGTGGCATTTTCATGGTAAATGTGCATTACACTTGAAAAACTGAGACTTTTTTGGACATGGTACTAGAATGGCTTTTTGGACATGTACCATGGTAGCACCATGGTATTCTCAGAAGTACCATACAAAAACCATGGTAAATAAATTTCAGTACCATCATATATTTCGAAGTACTATAATACCATCACTGTGCCACCAGAGTACACTTCTGTAATGGTATTACACCGTGTGCCGAATTATTAGACAAGTTGATATTCTGGTCATATTTTTTTCCAAGAACATTTTACCAGTTCCAAACTACATCAATCTTAATAATTACTATTGACTTTGTATTTAATCATTATAAGTGATATATAATTGTCCATGAAAGCTGGAGGTCAAAAACTCCTTATATTCAGGTGTGCTGAATTATTAGGCAGGATTTCTTTTACAGATAAAATGAGCCAAAAAAAGAGATTTAACTCAGACTAAAAGTCAAAAATTATTAAATGTCCATGAGAAGGATGCAATACTAATGCAATAATAGAATTTGCAAAGTTAGGGCATGACCATTGGGCAGCGAAATGCTCATTGGGTCAGCAGAGTCAGAAAAAACAGGTGGAGAAGAAAAGACACTTGTTAACTGCAAAAGAATGAAGAATTAAGGTGAAGAATTGGGTGAGAAACCATCAGGAACCATTTAGTCTCCAGCGCCATCATTTTCCAGAACTGCAACCTTCCTGGAGTCTGCACAAGTGCAATGTGTCAGGTTCTCAGGGACTTTGCTTGGGTAAAAAATCCTAAAAAATGACCCTCACTTAATAAGAATAACATGCTGAAGTGTTGTGAAATACATTAAGACTGATTTTTCATAGGCTTTATGGACAGATAAGTTTTGAGTGACTCTTGAAGGACCAGCACCACATCCTCTTGTACCACTGTTTGAAGAATTTGATCTTCCAGAATCTGCCAGTACATTTTAGGAGTCAGTCTCTGCAAGACAGACTTTTCAGGATAGGAGATGGACTAAAAATGCAATTTGGAATTGGTAAAATGTTCTTGGAAAAAAATATGACCAGAATATCAGCTTGCCTAATAATTCGGCACACGGTGTATAGTGTCATGTCCATTAAAATCATAGTATTACCATGGTACAAGTCCAAAAAATATCATCATGGTTCCATTAAACCACAGTTTTACTAAGGTAAATATAAAAAAGATGGTGGCATTATCATGGTAAATGTGCATTACACTTGAAAAAAGTAGAAGTTTTTTGGACATGGTACTAGAATGGCTTTTTGGACATGTACCATGGCAGCACCATGGTATTTTTGGAAGTACCATACAAAAACCATGGTACATAAATTTCAGTACCATCATAGATTTCAGGTTTACTGTGGTAAATGTAAAAAAGAAGGTATTACCATGGTACCAGAAGAAAAAATAAATGTCTAAAAACATAAAATAAGCATGATAAAGGTTCAAAAAAATGTAGTAGAACCATGGTACTTATAGGTCATGTGAAATACACAATCGCAGGTTTGGTTTGTAGGAATCTCTCCTTGCGACTATAGAAACCTTATACCTGCTTACGTCAAACATGTCATACTGTGCATGCTTCACATTCCAGGTGGGTCATTATGGATCATAATTGTGTTGTGGGGGTTTAAGTGGAGGAGGAAAATAGCAAAGGATGAGATCATAAGCGAGAGGAGTGTGTGTCGTGGCTACAGATGTGCGCTATTGCTCTCTCTCTGGCTCCTATCTCTGCAGGTTGAGAGAGTGATTCATCCATCAGCTCGGCAGGCAGCTCAGTCTGCTGTTTCTCAGCTCTATAAATACACAGCCCATGCTAAATTTGATGCCGTGGGGGCGCTGCTGTCCAAGTAGAATTACCTCACAAGCATGTGCATGTGGGTCTTTCACCTTTCCACGTCAAGCTCTGAATCACCAGCCAGGTTCTTTTTTATCACTGCACATCCTGGTGCATTTTCTTGGAGCGGACTGAATCGGGTCTATTTTAAAACACAAGGTTGACTGGCGCTGCATGGGGGAGGCGGATGTGTCATATTGCTTTATGTTCATAGATGATCTGCCATATTAGCATGCCTGCACCCAGACAGCCTCTGATTATGTTTTGGCTGGAGGCATGATGAAATCGCGTGTGTTGGTAAATGTATGTCTGAGCATTCGTATCTCAGGTGTTGAACCCTGACCTCCGGGGGGTCCTTGGGCTCCTGGTCATGGCGAAATTAAGGGACTGTCTGGGGGGGGGGGGGGGGTCTGTCTGGGGAGAGATTGATTTGAAGTGATGCTGTTTTGACTGCCATGTAGTTAGCCTGGAGGGAGTGGTTTTTGGACACACTTATAATGAGGGACATGTCTTCTACCTGGCAGACATGCTAATGCAGATCACGTTAGGTATCATTGCCAAAAGAGGAACAAAAGCAAAGGGAGCTGTTGTCATCGACCGCGCATTTTTTCTTTAGCACACAACATTCATAACATCATTGGCAATTTCTTGAAAACAGATCCATTTTTGAACCATTACATCAGGCCCAGAATCCTTATTGTTTTATGTAGCTCAATTGGTAGAGCGTGTTCCAAACTGCGCTGGAGACATGGTTTCGATTCCCAGAGAAGGTGCTGTCATAAAATATGTATGCAGAAGTTGCTTAAAGTGTCTAGAAATTAACGTTTCTTGTTTTTTCCATTCCTGATTCTGGTGACGTGACGTTCAGTCTCCTCCAGAGGTGTGCCTGTACTAAGCTATCACGTTCAGACAAAGCATTCTGGGCAGTGCTAGGTATAAAGAGATTATATACCGTATGTGTTTTATCCTCATCATAAATGCAACTGGCTTTGAACAATAAGGCAGCTTGCTGGCAGGAGGTTGGCCCCCTTTGCCCCGGGGTGTATGTGGGGGTTGGGAAAAGCTGTTGGAAGTATAAAAAAAAACAAAAAAACGAAGAGGTTGTGGTGGAAGGGGGGGCGACCATGCTGTTTGTGTATTGTGTCGTGATGGTGGTGGTGTGTGACATGAAGGGGTTAAAAAAGAAGGCGTACGAGGGGAGTGGGGGTAGCTGAAGAACCTTTGGCTGGATTGTGTTTACCTCACACACCCTGCCCCCTCTCATCCGTGACCCCCGTCACAGTTCCCAGGATGGGGTCCTGATTTGGGGGATGTGTCCCCTTTGTCTTGAGGTTTTTGTCGCTCTCATTACCATTTGACTCCTTGAGGGGTTTTGCGGCGTATGGAGTTAAAGTTTGGTTCCTCCTTAACAAGCTGTCCACGACATTCCCAAACAATCAGTCCATGCAGAAAAACAAATGGCATCCGAGGACATTCGTCTGTGGCTAATTGACGCAAATTTCACACATTTATGATTTTTTGCCCCTCCTCTATAGGATTCTGACATCCGTTGAGATGTGTCATTAGCTTGAGTCACATCTTCGATGCACCCGCGTGACTCCTTGGTTGCCTCTTGGGATGAATTTACCAACTCTGTCTCCTACTTTTTCCCCACAGAGAGGAAGAGCAGTCGGTGGGCTAATATCTGGCGTACCTCAGGGCTCACTGCTAACCCTCAGAGTAATTGAAATAATAACGCACGCTGCCTGGAGCACCCAGAGTGATTACACTGTTTGGGTTGCTAATTCCACTTTCCCCTGCATGCAACTACAAACATGGTAATGCATCGGCCCGCCTCAGTACTCTTGTTTGTTGTTGTTCCGCAGCTTGATGATTGCGCTCTCTTCCACCCCCCAGGGAGCGTGTGGTGTTCTTGTCTGCTAAATACCTCCAAATGACCACAGCGGTTCAATGGCTACTTTCTGGAGAAGGGCTAAATCCTTGCTGAGAAACGTTGCTCGCTAAAAGAAACTATTGTAAAATGCTATTAAATAATGTTAATGACATCATAGCATGTTTTGCTTACTTTATTAGAAAGATGACTTACACATTTCTTTGTCAGTCTTAAGTTTATTGTAGTTTAACATAGCTAGTTGCATGTAGCTTTAACTACATGCATGTAGTTGCATGTAGTTCTAGAAAGCGATCAAATAATGCTAGTTTATGAATTAAATCACTGTTGTGATGTAAAAGTACTTAACACTGATTGTTTACTCTTAGTAGTGTAAAACAGATACTTTTAGCTAGTTACTCCAGAACATCACTCTAATATTACATGTTTTGCTAACTTTTATCGCTATCAATCAGTGCAACATCATTAGTTCTTGGCGCTGAATATTTATTTCAAACAGTATGCAACAAACAGAAAGTGAAAGGTTTTAGTAACATTGCTACATTTAGCTAGTTTACTCCTCAAAATTTCTCTTAAACTTTTGCTAATATTTTTAGCAAGACAACGTGCATATTTGCTGAATTCAGCCTAGCTATATAAACACAAATCAAGCCTATCTGAATAGCTAGCTTTAAAATTTGTTATAGTTAGATATTGAGTACTGCTAGTATATCCTACAATATGTTTTGATTATATTTTAGAAAGACAAGCAGCTAATTACTTTTGTCAGTCTTAAAAAAGTTTGTCGCAGCTGAATTCAACCTAGCTACATAAACACAATCTAGTTCTTTCAACCCTAGCTGCATAGTTAGCTTTAAAATTAGTTATATTTACCTATCAAGTACCGTTAGTTTATACTACAATGTTTTGTTAACATTTTTAGAAAGATGAGATGCTAATTACTTTTGTCAATCTTAGAAAAATGTATAAATAAAAAAAATAAAAAAGGTAATTGTGACTTTTTATCTCGCAATTCTGACAATTTTTGTCGCAATTGCGAGTTTACATTGCGCAATTCTGACTTTTTTTCTCATATTTGCGTAATACAACCTCACAATTCTGACTTTTTTCTCAGACTTCTGAGATATAAACTCGCAATTGCAAGTAATAATGTCAGAATTGTATCATAGAAACTCACAATTGCGAGTTAAAAAGTCAGAATTGCAAGAAAAAAAAGTCTGAATTGCAGGATATAATCTCGCAATTCTGACTTTTTTTCTCGCAATTGTGAGGTTATATCTCGCAATTCTGACTTTTTTCTTAGAACTGTGAGATATAAACTCACAATTGCGAGTTATGAAGTCCAGTTCTGTGGGAAAAAACACTGATGTTTTCTTGCAATTGCAAGTTTATATCTTGCAATTCTGACTTTTTTCTCAGAACTGTGGGATTTAAACACAATTGCGAGATATAAACTCGAAATCATGAGAAATAAAGTCAGAATTGTGAGATATAAACTTGCAATTGCAAGAAAATATCAGTGTTTTTTTGATATCTTGCAATTCTGGCTTTATAACTCACAATTCTGTTTGTGCCACGCAATTCTGAGAAAAAAGTCAGGATTGCGAGATGTGAACTCGCAGTTGTGAGGGAAAAAAGTCAGAATTGCGAGAAAAAAGTCACAATTACCTTTTTTATTTTTCATTCAGTGGAGGAAACAGGCTTCCATAACCTAACTATATAAACACAAATCTAGTTCTTTCAGCCCCATCTGACAAGATAGTCTACCAAATAATGCTAGTTTCTGCAATGGTTATGATGTGAAACTGCTGAGAGAGGAGTATGTTTATTAGATATTTGTGAAAAACCAGTAAGGAGAGTACTGGGCAAAAGTAGTGAAACTTGTGGTGAGACGTAAACAATCACTTGACGACTATGACATGAGTTGCTACTGACGGGGCGATAGAAGGGCGGTACCCACAATACAGGTCACACCACATGACCGTAAAGTGAGCTCACCTCACACAATTGTGTGTTTTTTGCTCGTTCAACCAGTTTAGAGTGTGACACCACAGGAACACACCTTTGCCTCAGGCTCTGATCGTCTCCAAATCCAGTCAACAAACTTGTCCTTTCTCTCTCAATCTGCTTTGTTTTGAAGGTTGTGGAGGAGTGGCGACTGTTTTGACATTAGATTACAGACTTGGTAACATCTTTTATTGATAGCAAGTAGTAGGAGGGGGAGCTATTATGTAATTGCTAATGTTGATAGTCAGTGAGGTTCGTGTTTCTACTGCATGTCTGGGAGACATGCATCAATTATGAGGTGTGTAATTCAGGGGTCCGGATCGCTGTTGTGCCTCTGGCTAGAACCTATGCGACATGCGCTTGTGACGCACAGCAGTGACATTAAAACATCCTTGCTCTATCATCCTAATGCTGTTTCTCTCTCTCTGCTCTGTTTACAAAAATAGCAACCGCCATACAGGGCCAGCAGCTCTGCACACACACACGCTGAAACTGAATGAAGCAAAACAAACACACTCAGCTGTTCGGCACACTGGGCAGCGAGAGGCTGAGGGAGGTTTCGTGTCACTCCCTTCCAAACATCACCCCACTTCTGTCCCGGTTATGTAATTTCAAGGGTAATAATACGGGACAGAGTGTCCTTGCTGCTCTGGATTTATGAACAAACAGATTAGAGGGGTGATGGAGAGAGAAAGAGGAAGAAAGTATTATCTATCTATCTATCTATCTATCTATCTAATCTATTTATCTATCTATCTCACACTCAGTCTGCCTACTCACTGTTCTGGACAGATCAAATTAAATCTGTCTCTGTCTATGTAGATATATAAAAGGGAGTCAAGAGTAGAAGGAAGAAAAACAAAAGTATGAATATGTGGGAAAGAAGAGAGAAAGAGAGGTGGGTGTATGTAAGAGGCCTGCAAAGAGGAAAAAAGAACTGTGTGTGTTTGGATGATGAATGGCCGGCAGTGTTTGCAGGAAGTGCATGATTACACACAGACGTGACGGTA
Organism: Spinibarbus caldwelli; assembly: GCA_039654775.1. Taxonomy (NCBI): domain Eukaryota; kingdom Metazoa; phylum Chordata; class Actinopteri; order Cypriniformes; family Cyprinidae; genus Spinibarbus; species Spinibarbus caldwelli. The sequence continues at coordinate 15,959,035 of CM077230.1, read as the reverse complement.
GAAGCACCAATACAAAGACACAGACAGGACAGCCATGGGAACAAACGCTAAAGCTCTGTTACAAAACCTAGTGAGCTCACTATCTAGATTGCATCGTAGACATTGTAGGCGCACTTTTGATTCTAAGGCTTTTTCAATTGATAGGCATTATGCTGCCTTTTCAGGTACCTCGTTTTGGCTCATTTTATTACATGCATCTATCTATCTATCTATCTATCTATCTATCTATCTATCTATCTATCTATATGTCTGTCTGTCTGTCTTAGAATACATCTCTCTCTCTCACACACACACACACATATGCGCCCACTCTCACAGTCTGCTACTGTTCTGGACAGATCAAATTAAATCTGACACCCAAGCACCCAAGGATGTTTTTCATACATACAGTAGCACCACCCCTCCTCCACGCTACAAAAGACACAAACAAAAACATGCGTTTCCAACACCCTCACCCTTCTCACGCACACGTGCTTGGATGCATCCACAAACAAACAAACGAATACACACTTAGGCCAGATTTGCAGCTGATGTCAAACAAGGCCAGCAGACCCTCCCCCCCAACAACAGCCCCCACCACAGATTCACTGAAGTCATGCTGGGACAGCATCTGCTGTCACCAATACCTCCACCCCCCGTTCCTTCAAAATCTCCCCTTCTGCTCCGACATCCCCCTCCACCACCTTTTGTTTCCGCTCCACACACACAAGGTATCTGGCCTTTTTATTGCCCAATTTGTCCCCTATACAAACTGTCAGTCCATTTCAAAACATACTTATTAGCCATAGTGCTGCTGCATAGCCTTATACTTTATGACTACCATTACGTGACGTGTCAAATAGTAATACCATGGTACTTTTTTTATATACCATGATATTTAGTCAAAAAAGCACTGTGGTAATAACATGGTACAGTAATGGTGTCAGATGATTGATATATAACATTGTACTAGAATTCTTCAAATATTAATTGACTATGGTATTTGCAGTACCATAGTACATATCCAAAAACATGGGATTATCATGGTACCATGTCCATTACGTCATGTTAATACTATAGTATCATTTTTTAATGACTAATAAAGTATTATGGTAAAAAGTGTCATAGTACTACTGTTGTGCTTTAGATATCTACCATTTACCATGTTGGTATTGGTTGAAGTTCCATGTAAATACCATGTTAAATGGTACATGTCCAAAATACTATAGTATCAAGATATGGTATCTTTTTTTAATAACTCATGTGCTATGTACCACTGTGGTATTTTGGACATTTACCATTTGGAGTACCATGGTATTTTGGAAGTACCATGTGCTACAATATAAAAACCTTGTTATATGAATTTAAGTACCAAAGTATATTTCAAAGTACCATAGTATTACCATCTGATACTGTTACAGTACCATGGTACAGTGTGGTACCATGCCTAAAACTCTGTGGTAATACCATAGTATCTTTCAAAATATCATGGTAACACTATGGAGTGTAATTTTGTTGGTTCAAAAATACTATGGTATTGCTATCACGACGGTGTCCAAAAACCATAGCACATTATCAAAATAACATAGCTATGTATATAAAAATAACAAAAACCATGTTAGTACCATGGTACTTTTTATGAGTCATTTAAAAGATACTATAACATTGTTGTGATGTATTTACTTCAAAGAATACCTTGGTATTACTATAGTACCATGCCCAAAACATGGCAATAACATGGTCATTTTTAAGTGTATGTTATCACACGTCAAAGAAAAGGCGATCACTCAGTGCCCCTTCTTTTCCGCTGCACTCAGCAACTGTTCTTTGTTCCCGGCCCAGCACACATCTCTATTTTTAAAGCGACACCTTCCCATCAGCCCCAATGGGTGGCCCAGGATTTCCTAACTGTGATCAAATTTCGGACTGAGCTCTAACTGGAAGGTTCTGCTCTCTGGCTCAGTTTGGATTTTGCGTGTAAAATCCGCTAGTCTCCTTAGGCATCTGTTGACTTGGCATGTAGCAGGAAATCGCAGTGAGCAGAGATGCGTAGCCGTAATCTGCTGGCCTCCTGCAGGTCACTAGAGCAGGAGGCTAATGGACGGGATTGTGTGACCTGCTGGACTGCCAAGCACTGTGGGAAACACGTTAAGAGGGGTTAAAGTCACTGTTGGCTTTAACCTGTATGTCATACATCAGTGCTGTAGTGTTTTGGACACATATGTTCACTTTTGTTCAAGCATAAATGCGATGGACACATGAGACACACACAAGAAATGACAATATCTCCTCAACGGTTCTTTGATAGTTTGGTTTGGGTAGTTAAAAGGGCGGCGCTTGCTCTGAGCAGGTGTCAAATGAGATAAGAACATTTTAATCAATGACAGGAGATAGAGACAACATGTTCTCTCTAATTTACATTTTTATAAAATAATTTGAGCCCAAAACAAAAAATTCTGGCTTTATTACTCACCCTCATGTTGTTTGTTCCTCATAGCAAGAGATGTTCTTCTTCTGCTCTTCTCTATACAATGAAAGTTAATGGGGGCAGGTCCTGTATAGCTCCAGAAATGACAAAAAGCATGATAAATGTACTGTAAAAGTGATCGACATGATTCATATTCATATATCAAGCTAAACATTAACTTTGTGGGAGGAACAGACCACAGTTTTAACTGTTATCTCTTGAAAATACAGTGGCCATCTCCATTGACTTTCATTGTATGGAAAAGAGCAGCGTGAAGATTCTCCCAAACATCTGTTTTTGTTTTCCACAGATCAAAGAAAATCATACTGGTCTGGATCAACATAAGGGTGAGTATAAGATGACCAAATCCTTATTTTTGGGTGAACTACCCATTTAAAGGGTTCCTTAATGGTTCTTTGCATGATCTTAGGTTCACCTGAGACCATCCTCACTGTTTTTGTCATATAGGGTTCTTAGTAGGGGTGGGTGATTAACCAGTAGAAATTTTGGACTATCGTCTCTATCGTGGTTACGCGCTCACATGATGTTGCTGTGCTGCATGGTCATAAAAACTTATCGTTTACACACATTGTAAGCATTTCGGTTTAAAACCAATTGATTTTAAGCCATTGAAACGCAATCAGAAGTGAAAGATAACTCATTTCGCTGTATGCGCGCACTGTCTGAGAGACTGTTTCTGAGCGCTGTCAGAAAGGCGTGTGCACATGAAGACGGTGCTCATAGAGTACGGAAGTATTGAACAGAGGTTTTGCCACTTTATAGGCTTTGAATGGTTAAGTACACACACTTGTATGTGTCAAAATGCTCATCTTTGCAAGTATCCTCGTAAACACAGTAATTTAGGTCTTAAGTGAAAGCAAACAGCTGAGAAAGAAAACACAGGTGTAACAGTATATTGGATCCGGGAAGCTCTTAAAGTGACAGCAGTCTAATATTCCTGCTGTCAGTCAAAAATTTTGATATCATAAAGACCTTATTTAAAGCAAAAATAACTATATCATGATATATGTCATTACTATGAAATAAAAATATCTCATATCGTTATATAAGATTTTGGTCATATCGCCCACCCCTAGTTCTTGGGTTGAATTATATGGTTCTTTGGAAAGCAATTGTTCTTGATGTTACATTACCTTCGGATTATTGTTTTGGTTTTGAGTTCCTTAAAAGCACTAGAAATATATTTTTCAAGCAGTGGAAAACTTTTCTTCCATGGTTTTTGTCTTTTGCTACTAATCTAACCTTTTTTCACAAAAAGATCACATTGAATCCTGTGTTTGCCAAGTCAGAAGCAAAAACTGTCTGCTCCTGAATGTTTGGAGTTTCCTCAGCAGCAGGCCAAAGAGAAAAAGGTGTCCTTTATATTCTCACTGTTTCCATACGGCATATGGTCTTATAATAGGTGGAGCCACTCGCTGCCTGAACGGAGATCACTTTACTGTATTGTTGCTAAGCACTGCAGCACAATGTTTTCTTTGTTTTGACAAAGAGTACTGATAGTTTAAAGAACTTAACACAAAAAGTGTTGCCATATTTCCACCAACAACCAAAGTTTTGTAGTGAGGGACATGATTAGCACAGTTGTTATTCATAAAATTCAGATAGGTATGTTTTCATAAATGCATGAATATGGAATGAATTACTGTAAAACTATGCATAGTGTTCTAGCGAGCACCGTTGTGTTTATTGTTGTGGCAGCTGCAGTTGGTTACTAAGCCACTTTGACTCTCCAGCATGAAGCTTGTTTTGTCTCCCTAGTAACATTTGCCACACAAAAACACTTACCGTTACGTCAAAACTCCAAAAACCAGTGGTTCCGACCTTGATTTTTGGACTCATTTAGATATAGAGGATTCTGTGACGCCGTTACAGCCTGAAGGCAAAGTTCTCAGCAAGCAATATTTACAATAATTACTACTTTTAATGACGAATGGATCTGTAGACGTAAGTTTAATAATTGACAAACTAGAACGATCACCTTGGCTTCATGTCACATTTGGATGTGTCATTTTTAGTGGACTTTTGTGTGAGTGAGTCACTATGAACAAATAAAAAATCCTCTGAAGGAACTTTCCCCAACCTCTAAACTGAACTTTGACCATTTCAAGGAAATAACAGAGTGAGAGAACTACGGAGGTATTTTTGGCCATGCAAAATTAAATATACTTCCTCTTTTTTGACACAAATTCAGTGGTCACGAATTATAAAGAGCTTTTAAAGCATTTAAACATTTTATTGGTACAAACCTTCTGTAGTACCAGTTAACCAACTTCCAACTTTCTGATTTGTACTAAACCCCAACCCTAAGTATGGAATGTCTTAAATGGTCAAAAAAGGTAAATGCAACTGTATATCTCACAAGTGTGACTGTGTTTCTCACAGCTGTGAAAATATCTTGTAACTGTGGCTTTATATCTCATAATATGACGTTATTTCTTATTTACTTTATCTAAAAAGTATCTTTATATTTTTTACTCTCAGGCTTGCATAGTTTAAAAGCTCAGCACATAGATTTAAACTTGCACCTTAGCAACCACATAGCAACACCCTAGCAACTGCACTTTAGCGACTCCATAGTAACAGCCTAGCAATATACTACAACCATTCAGAACACATTAGTACCTGCATAGCTACATCCTGGCAACAACCCAGAACACCCTTGCAACGGTTTAGTAGCAAGTTAGAATCATTGAGAACAGCCTAACAATGACATAGCAACACCCTGGCAACCGCACTTTAGCAAATACAATGTAACATGGTAAAACTACACAGAGTGCCTTCGCAACTGCATAGCAGCACCCTGGCAACCACCCAGAACATCTTAGCAACTGCTTAGCAACATGTTTGAATGAATGATAGAATCGTTCAAAACACCCAAGCAATGACATAGCAACACCCTAGCAACTGCATAGCAACATGCCAAAACCACTCAGGACACCTTAACAACGGCATATCAATGTTCTGGCAACCACCTAGAACACCCTAGCAAATGCTTAGCAACACGTTTTAATGTTGGAATCATTAAGAACACCCTAGCAACAACATAGTAACACCCTAACAACTGCGCCTTAGCAACTCCATAGCAAGTAACATACTACAATCACTCAGACCACATTAGTAACTGCATAGCAACATCCTGGCAACAACCCAGAACACCCTTGTAACTGCTTAGCAACAAGTTAGAATCATTGAGAACGTCCTAACAATGACATGGCAACACCCTAGCAACTACAAAATAACATGCTAAAACCACACAGAATACCTTAGCAACTGTATAGCAGTGCTTTGGCAACCACCCAGAACACCCTAGCAATGATATAGCAACACCCTAGAAACTGCACCTTAGTGACTCCATAGCGACAGCCTAGCAATGAACTACAGCCGCTCAGAACACATTAGTAACTGAATAGCAACATCCTGGCAACAACCCAGAAGACCTTAGCAACATCTTAGAATGTTGGAATCATTAAAGAACAACATATCAACACCCTAGCAACTGTACCTTAACAACCACTTACTAAAACCACACAGAATACCTTAGCAACTGCATAGCAGTGCCTTGGCAACCACTCAGAATACCCAAGGAACTGTTTAGCAACATGTTGGAATTAATAAGAATACTTTAGAGATGACATAGCAACACCCCAACAACTGCAACATGCCAAAACTACTAAAGACACCTTAGCAACTGCATAGCAACATCCTGGCAACCACCCAGAATAACGAAAGCAAGTTGTTTTTATAAAGTGAAAAATCTAGTTACAAGAACAGTGATCACTAGTGTGTGTGTGTGTGTGTGTGTGTGTGTGTGTGTAAAGTGCCTGACCAACACAAAATTTCTCGCTCTTTTCAGATCTACCTATGGCGTTGCTCCTGTTGGAACACATGACCCTCCTGTAGCAACAAAACATTAGAAAGGTACACCAGCCTTTTTTTCTTTTAGCGGCCATCTGTCTGCTGTAATTGCCCATAGCTTTCTTTGCTCTCAACATGCCCTGGCTTGTAGCGTTTGAGGAGACACCTAAACGCTCACACAAGAGGCCTGTTGTCATCGCAGAAGCTTCACAGACTGTTTGCTATCAGTTGAGTGGAGTCTATAAAGCTTTCGGAACTCTAATTAAACGCGACCCCACGTCCAACAGGAAACATACATCAACGTGACATATTGCACGTGTAGAACGTCTCTGGTCTTCTGGCCTGGTCCAACAAGGTGGACCCTCCCCCCCAACCACAACAACACCCATTTCCTTCACCATCCCAGGCTGCTTCTGTTTCAGGAAGCCCGGCCCTGTCACTGATCCCATGCTGGCATTTTTCCCAGGATACCCCTCCCCCGATCTCATTTTCCCTCCAATCCTCAGTACCCTCCCCCACCCAAACCCTTTTCCCCTCCTGTCCTCTGCCAGTTTCCCAAGATAAACAAAGACTTCAGTTTGTCTGGGCTCCAGCAGGGGTCAAACGGAATGAATAGCGGGGCCATGGTGAGGGCTCTTTCTCTTTCCCCTCCTTGAAAAGATCACTGCCGAATTGTCTTTGTGATTGTGCTCTTGTGGGGGGGAAGGGCGTTGAGTCATTGTAGACCAGTTTCAAAGTTCTAACTGCTCTGCGGTTACGACTTTTAGTTCCCTGTTTGGTTTTATTGCACACTAGAGCTGGAGTTTCCCTGTTTATTTTTGCAGTCTCACATAAACAACCTAGTCTGAGATAATCTGTGTTACGTGATGCTGTATTTTGGCATCACTTGCCAACCGACCTCAATAAAGAAAATACTATATGTACAAATTTTGTATCTATTTTCTTTGCTAAACTCTTAAAAATAAAGGTTCTTTGTTGGCATCTATGAACCGTTAAATTCTATTAACCTTTCATCGCACAAAATGTTCTTTATAGTGGAAAAAGGTTCTTTAGATTTGATGTTCTTCATGGTTCTTCTAAGAACTGTTCAGCAAAAGGTTCCAAAATGGTTCTACAGCATAATGTCTCTTTGGAAAGATTGAAAACAGACGATAGACTTTTTTGCCTGCAAAATTTTGACCTTTAGTCCAACTTTGCAAAAACTAGGCCAATGTGATTTTAACCGATCTCAGTAAAGAAAATACTATACAAATTTTGTCTACTTTTTATCTATTTTCTTTGCTACACTCTTAAAAATAAATGTTCTTTATTGGCATCTATGGTTCCATGAAGAACCGTTACATTCATGGAACCTTCCATCGTACAAAAGGTTCTTTAGATTTGATGTTCTTTAAGGTTCTTTTAAGAACTGTTCCGAGAAAGGTTCCAAAATGGTTCTACTGCGAAATCTCTCTTTGGAAACTTCATTTTTAAGAGTGTACAGAAAGAATGTCTGATCTTTTAACTGATGGCAGATGGTTTGCTAGTGTTTTGAAGGCTTCTGATTAGGTTCGGTAATTCCTGCACGCACAAAGCTGATTTGAATGGACAATGACTCCTTTAATCCATCGCGTGAATATGGGAGAGTTCACGTATTGGTTTGTGAGATTATTCTCTGACTCGTCGCCCATCCCCCCTTAGGGACTTTTGGAGGAATACTGTATGAATACCTTCAAAAATAGGTGGATGAGAAACTTGGAGCATTGTGGAGACTGATGAGGTGTTTGACAAATTGCTGTGTGGGTCACTCCGGTTGATGTGTCAATGCGGAGACATCTATCTTGCTGAATGAGTGGTCAAAAGATTTCCTGACTTTCTGTTTGCTCTGAACAAAAGAACTGCTGGAGTAGATCTTGTCTCTACTTGTATCCAGACTGGTGTTTTGTTCAGGCATCTTTCCGCCCTGCTCTTTGGGACTGACCATTTAAACAGGGACACGGCATGGCTCTTAGCACACAATAAATCACCTAAACACCTAAAATAGTCCTTGGCATCTTATCTTTATTGCTCGAGTCTCTAAAAGCTTTGCAAAGCAAGCCAAGTTGGGGATTTGACACTAAGCATTGAACTTTGGTTTGATATTACTTTTCTAAATGGTCATACTGTTCACTTTTGCCTGGCCTATGATAAAATAGACAAAAAAAGTCCTGTAGATTTATATTTAAGTGGTGGTATGATATCAGAAAGTGAGTTTAAATGCTCTGTTCTAGTCAAGCTACAGAGCATAAACCTCTGTAGCTCGACTAGAACAGAGCATTTAAACTCACTTTCTGATATCATACCACCACTTAAATAGTCAAGTTGTCTAAGTAAACATGACACTATGCACAATCGAATATTTGCCTAACAAATAGGTGCAGTCACATGTACTGTGAATTTTCACAGGTAAAATCTAGTCATTTCATTAGGAATCCACGCAATCAGGAATTTCTACTAAAGATTTCTGCAAACAGATTTCGCGTTGGGTTCGCGTTGGACAATTGAAAATCTTGACCTTTAGTCCGACTTAAAAACATTATTGTTTTAGTCCAACTAAAATAGCTACTGCGCATATATATATATATATATATATATATATATATATATATATATATATATATATATATAATTCTTTTTTTTTCAGAAAATGTAAAACAAACAAAAAATCTTGTTGCATTGAATCTGAGCTGACATGCCATTATCTGATCATTTAACAAAACTGTAATCAGACCAACGTTCCCACTAAATTTCTCCGCTTTTGACTCAATATTCCAGACCCACATGCTCTCCTACTGCACATCAGCAGGAAACGTTTTCACAACTTTACTCTTTTCCTCCCGCCCCCACCCCCTTTCCTTCCAGGACAGAGGAATGCAGGAGCGAGAGGCCAGTCAGGAGAGGACAGCTGCATGTGTTTAAGCATGGTTTGTGAAACAGCCAGTGATGTTGCATCACATGCGGCAAACATTTTCAGATCTATATATTGATTTTTAGACATTTTTAGATCTATATGTTGATTTTGGATCAATGTCTGATAACGTGAGCTATTACATTATTAAAGGAACTACAGAAATTTGAGAAAAAGTCCACCAGCCAAGTCAGGCCACTCTTCATCCGCTCTAGCTCTGTTACTGTTCTGTGCTGGTGTGGTCAGCTGACTCGACTATACGGCCAGGATTTGAATGACCCACATTTCTCAAACGAGCAGGGCGAGAAAGCAGCTTTACTCATGCCTTCTGGTCTTTCTCAAGGGAATGTATCTATCAATAGCTACTCTTGTCTGTGTGAAAGAATGCGGCCGCACTGGGCATCAAGCTGGTTCTGCTGGAGTTAACGTCATAAATGTTTTTCTTAAATGTTACTTACACAAAAAAGTTGAACATATTTTTGGAAATCCTTAAGATATTTTTTCTACCTGATCTGACCTTTAAAAATCACTTTCCCCCTCATACAATCAGTGACTTTAAGCTTTCTAGTTATTTGTGACTGTTGAAGGGTTTTAAAATCATTTTATAGAGATTGCAGTTCAGTTTTAAAATATTATACAGTATATTATAATTTACAGGATATGTTATATTTACATGCTAAATTACAAGTTACATTTAAATGATTGTATATTTTATATATTTTGTATAAAAATACACTATGCCATTCAAAAGTTGGGTATGTTTTTCTTTTTCTTTTTTGAATGAAATTAATATTTTTGTTCAGCAAAGATTTTAAATTGATCAAAACTGATAAAAAAGACTTACACTGTTACAAAAGAATTCTGTTTTGAAGAAATGCTGTTCTTTTTAGTTTTTTATTCTGAAAAAGTATCACAGGTTCCTTATAAACTATTGAGCAACACATCTGTTTACAGCATTGATAATAAATCAGCATATTAGAATGATTCCGAAGGATCATGTGACACTGAAGACTGGAGTAATGATACTGAAAATCCAGCTTTGCCATCACAGGAATAAATTATATTTTAAAGTATGTTCAAATAGAAAAAGTGTTACTTCAAATTGTAATAATATTTCACGATGTTAATGTTTTTAATTTATTTTCTTATCAAATAAATGCAGCTTTGGTGATCAGAAGAGACTTCTTTCAAAAAACATTTCAAATCTTTCTGATCCCATACTTTTGAATGGTAGTGTATATTTCATATAATTAAATATTATAAAGTCATAATAACCATAACTCTAACTATTGTACACTCACAAAAAAATGAGTATCACTAAATATGATTTAGAAATCACGTTTTAAAATTTCCTGATATTGGAGGTTTTCCATGACCATGGGAACCCACATTAGTTTAATCTTATGTAGTTATGTCATTTTTATAATTCTTTTGACCTGGATGCTCATTTTTATTTTAACCTATATAAGATAAACTTTTTTTTTTTTTTTTCTTTTTTTTTTTTGGTGCATATTACAAAACAGGCTCATACACTCACCTCAAAGACTGCATTCTTGCCTAGTGAATTAAATACATTTCTTCAATACATTTTTGAGCATAGAGCCTTTTACTCATTGTAAATTATGAATCATATCACCTCTATTAATAATGTAAGCCTGCTCAAATGATGTTTCTACATGAAAAAAAGGTCGAGAAGTCAATGATTCTATTATGACTGTTCTCTCTTGTAAGAAAAGGCATGTCATGTTGAATTGCCTGGGACCAAAGACAGGCTCTGGGAGAAGAGACAGCAGTCTGCGCTGAAACTGAACCCTGCATACCACACATGCTTCAAGGGCACAATAGCTCTCTTTACAGCATGCAGTAAAAATTGCCTGGAAGTGATGCAGTGGAACAGCAGCTGAACATTCTTGTTCTTCTCAAACTTGTTGGATCACTTTGGTCCAAATAGTTTTGTTTGGGGAAGCTGCATTTTAAATATTTAAATACAAACCCTAAATTGTTTTTCATCGACTCTTATATTCAAAATGAGGTGTGTGAAATACGGTTCTCACACTTTCTGACCAAAGAACGTCCAAGAGTTTCATTAATTTTCCATTTGCGAATACTGAATAGTTCTATGTAATTTAAAAATATATAGAATTCAGAAATTTACCAAATCAATTCAGGTATTTATATATATATATAATTGGGACACTTCTGAATCAACCTTGTATATGTACCCTATGTGTATATACACCATAGCCTATATATATCACAAATTGCAATTTTTGACAATGAAGTAGTGTTATATATTTATGATTATTATTAGCATTTTCAATTTAGATTCATAGTAATCTGCTATTTAAAGTTCTATCAGTGTGGGAACCTTGAAAACAGCATTGGGCTGTAATTTTAAATATTCTAAAGAAAAAAAGCTGACATTTGAAAAAAGGTGGATGAGGTGTCATTCTGAGTCATGTGAGTCACGTCCTCAATGTTTCCACTCAACAGAAAGCACAGAAACAATCAGTGTCATTTCACATTTTTTTAATACGTGAGCACCACGTAAATTGTCATGATACCAAAATACATAGATTCAGAATGCGACAAACAATATATACACACTCGAATATTACAAAATGTACAGGTCTTTTTAAAACAAAGACGTTAAAACAGTGGCCTAAACCTCGTACAGTCAAGTTTGGTGTGATCGACCCTGAATCGGTTCAGTGACAATGTAACATTGACCTTCATGACACATTGCATATGTTGTAATACCACTCGCTCACATGGCTTTATAATGTCTGAGAGTTCAACACTTCAAGGACTGTAGTAGATCCCAAGTAGTAGCACCAGCATTCAGATAGCTCCTTCACTAGAAAGGCATGCCCAGACATCTTACAGGCCAAACTGAGCTTGTACTTTGGTAGCACCACTCATGCTTGCTGGGAAGTCCCACACTACGATGTTGGGCCTGACCACGTGTTACCAATGCGCTCAGATCAACCCGGATAAGAAGGACAGTGCAGTGCAATACAGTTATTAGAAAGCTACTATCGCTGTACTCCAAGGGTTTAGGTTCTTCAACATTTGGTCGCAGCAGATTTGTCCACTATCCTCTGCTTCAGACTCAGGTTTAGCACCGTCTTTGCTGAGAAGTCCTGAGAAACTGGAACCAAATATCGTAATGAGGTTGGACACGTTACTTGTGTCCATCTCCTCAGCTTCCTCTTCCTCTTTAGTATTTGAGGAAGCAACTTTGGTCCTTTTTTGAGGCGAATCGCCACTTTCCGTCTTCTCAGCGCTTCTTTTCCTGTTTGAACAAACGTGCGTTTTGGGTGGTTGATGTGATTCCCCGTTCGCTTCAGGCGTTGAGTCGCTTTCTGCTACTGTACTGTCTGAGGGACTCTCCTTGGGTTCATTAATGGTTTCCGACGGTGTTTCAGATGAAACCTTTGCCACAGAGTCCAACGAAGAGTTTTGGTTTTGCTCTTGTTGTAAAGTGGAAGTACAATCCGCCTGGTCTGATTTCACCTCATCGTCGTTTTCGCGATAGTCCCGCTCTTTCTGTTGAGGTTCCCCTGGGCTCTCTACTCGGTCACATTCCGTTGTGGAGGGAGGGAATTTCTCCCGCTCTGAGTCCGTGATGTCCCATTCGTTCCCTTCGCGCTCGCTCTGCGCAGCGTTCAGGCACGCGTCGCTGTAGTAGTCGCTCAGATAGACCTGGCGCGCGCTGCGAAGGACCAGCGAAACCAGAAGGTTTTTATGCAGTTTAATGCCGCCTCGTTGAACGCGTGAGTTGTAGATTTTCCCTAAGGAGATACTCATAATCCGATGGGCTTCCACTTTGTATTCCATGGCTGGAATCGATACGGTAAAGTTCACAGAGGTACGAAGTTCGCCGGGCGTTCCGCGTTTGATTTCCACTTAGGATTCTCCTCAAACCGCTACTGCGGCGCGGAAACGCGTTAATAAATAACCTCCAAGTAGTTTTTAACTCCTGTAGATCAAATCGTCCCGTATTTTGTTGACACAATCCTCATTCACAAAATACAATATTTGTGTTATTGGGTGAGTGTAGGAGTTTTGAATCCCTCACACATTCTCTCCAACACCCAACAATGGTCTAGAGAGGAATGAGACCGTTTCTATTTTTAACTCGCTTTTATACTTAAGCGTCAGCGGCTACACTAGCCAATCACGTCTCGAGTTACGTTGTGAATCACACCCCGCCAAATAGGCGATGACCAATGGGAGAGCGCCGTGGCGATGAGTCACATTTAAATACTAACGTGGGAGAACTGTTTAAAGGGATAGAATTGTTTTCAAGCTAAAATAGCCAGATATGTTTACAACTCATTGTGTTTGTTCAGCTATTTTGATTTATTAAACCAAGACGAACTATATTTAAAACACAACATCGTAAGCAAACAGAAACGAATAACAAACCAAAATCGACATATGCAAGACACTAACTCGTGTTTTGTACAGATTATGTAGCATATTTAGGGTAGGCTCCTTGTTTTATATATTTAGATTTTAAATCTCCACGTTCCTGATTTATTGTTGTTATTTTGTACACAGTTTCCGCATAGCAGCTCATCTCGTTCTATGTTCAGAAAAACTGTTACTTCCCCTTTAATTTTTTCAACTGACTTCCTCGACTGATGTAATGGTTTGTCTGCTACAGTGTCACATGACTCTATTGTGCAACTCTATTGCGGTGTCTGCTGGGCAAATGTGAATGGAGCTGTTAGTGGGGGGAAGGGCAATGTTTTGTTTGAAGAAACAGTTAGCTCATGAACGACAATGAATAGTGTGGGAGATTTGACCCTGAACTGATGATAATGCTTCTGAGTGGCGATGCTTTCTTTATTTATGTGTCGTTTTTTACATTACTGGTTTGTGAGTTCGCCTGCATTAAGATGTGGGTCATAAACAAACCTGACAGGAAGAGCGGGTTATGACATAAGACACTTTCAGAGATTGTTTATCTAAATATAAACGATCACAGTCATCATGATATCTGTGATTAATCCTTTGGTTCTATTGAGAATGTATTATTGATAGACAAGAACAAATGGAATAAAGCTGTAATACTGTAATTCGAATCAGAATCCTGCTGTAGTTAGTAAAGGGATACAACACAAGGTCCATATAAAATAATGTAGGCTATCCTTATCTATTCCCAACTTTTCAATATCAGGTCTGTTTGTTGATGGGAAACTGGCAACTGATACTATAAATAAAACCAGAGCTGATTGATAATTTATGCAGCTTTACTTACTAAGCTGAGCTGAAGTGTTTCCAGCTGGTTTTACATCATACACAACGTCCGCTTACCAGTGGATAGCACTGGTGTAGATAGCTAATGAGAAGAAAGTGTACTGTGTCGAATAATGTATGAAGCACTGTTTTAGTGGGTAGACGAGGCGCAAAGCTACGTTTATTAAGAGAAAACAGTGGCAGACTCATAACTTTGGCCCTTTTCTGTTATTTTAGATTATTTCAAAATATTATTATTGTTGTTGTTATTAATCTATTTCAATTTTTAATAGATTGGAGGTGTTTAATTCATGTAATGTATTAAGGTAAATTCTAGAGTTCAAGTAAAAAAAGTAAAAAGTACACTGGTGGCACCATAGTACAATACGGTATCAGCTGTTAATACCTGGTTACTTTCATATATATATATATATATATATATATTCTATTGTACCATGTGAGAAAATGTATATTAAAAAATAATAGATTTTTTTAGACATCTACCATGATACAAAATTTTCTGAATTTCAAAGCGGTGTCACCATCAGATATCATCACAATACCATGGTATTACCACAGTACTTTTTAGTGTATAAAACAAGTAAATCAAAACATAATTATTTTTACATTACATTTTAAACAAATTTAATTTAAATAATTAAAATAATAATAATAATTATGGTTATATAGAAGTTTACACTGTATCAATATCAAATAATAAAGTCAATTTATTGCCTTAGAGGCTATTAAGTTATATAGAGTTAGAGATATATTGATTATTATTCATAACAATAATATAATGTTCCATAATAGTGTATAATATACTATAATTATTTAATTATAACGGAATAAAGTGATATTGACTCGTGTGTGTGTGTGTTTATAATAACAATCTTGCTTGTATACACATTTGAACATATCTGTGGCAATATTGCTTTGTTCTTTTACTGCGACAAACTAAAACAACCCACGCAGAGCACGCCGGTGTTTGTTTACCGGGAAGCGCGGTGTGTGTGTGTGTGTGTGTGTGTGTGTGTAGAAGCTGAAGGACCCGGATGTGATTCCGCCGAGCAATGGCGGCTGAGCGGATCCGGGCTCTGTCCCGCATGTAAACAACACATTAAGCGCTCTCCTTTGTTTAAGAAAAGCAAAACCAGCCGCGATCAGGAGCATGAGATTATCGCACAAGAGTCGACTCATCTGAGCACCAAAATGTCGATGGAAGATCCGTTTTTCGTGGTGAAAGGGTGAGTTTATGGCTTAGATCGGTGACTGTGGGCGAATATCAGGTAACTTAGAAAGAAGAAAGCGAATTATTAGCTCAAAGTTTTTTCCTTATGATTAAACCTTTCTGTTTACCAATGTTAGCATTGCGCACGAACGCTTTGTGTGTTTCGTGTGTGTTTAAAACAGCTGTTTCACCGAGATCGTTATCATGTTGCCATGGCAACCGTTATTATCGATTTTCCCACCATTATATCATGCCATTAATCGATATCTGTGTGGACTTGTACCATGGTATATTTGGAAATACCTACATGAACACCGTGGTGTAAGTCAAAGGAGAAAGCGTCAAATGTCTAAAGTCATGCTTTTTGAAGATGCACCTTGTAATGTCATGTGAATACCATGGTATAAATCAAAGTACTATGGTATTTTCATGTGATGCCATGGTACATGTCTGATATTATCATGGTACAAAAAGTACTCTGTGATGCTATAGTGTTTATATTTATGTCAAGCATAACATTTGCATTGTCATTGTTCAAATACTGTTGGGTTCCTCACTTTATAAAAAGGTTTAATGGATTGTTTTTCATTAGAGAGGTGCAGAAGGCTGTGAACACGGCTCAGGGGCTTCATCAGAGATGGATGGAGCTGCTACAGGACCCGGGTGGAGCCAGTAAGGAGGAGGTGGACTGGACCACCAATGAGCTGAGGAACAGTTTGAGGTCCATTGAATGGGACTTGGAGGACTTGGATGAGACTATCAATATCCTTTTGTTTCTGGTTGCCTATGTGTGGACTTTAAATGGATCAGGTGTTTATATGTTGTAGCCTTAACCTTGTCTTTAAGTATTGTGGAGGCTAATCCAAAGAAGTTCAATCTCGATGCGATGGAGCTGGCCAAGAGGAAAGCCTTCATCACTAGCACAAGGCAAACAGTCAGGGTGAGCAGATTTGAGAGATTTATACACACATCTGCCCCAGTGGCACATGAATATCTCTAATTGATTTTCATTTTACAGGAGATGAAAGACCACATGGCGAGTCCGATGGCAATTACGGTGTCCGAGAGGAAAAATCGACAGGTTTGTACTCAAACTATGAAAGTAGGAGCTAGATTATGATTTGACAGTTTGCGTATCATCTCATGACAATTTATGTTCTCGTATTAGACTTTAATGGGTGATGGTGGGTCTCGTGGCCCAAACTGGCAACCCAATGCAGATAAGTACACCAGACTGGACCGGGAGCTGCAGACGGCAAACTCACAGTTCATTGAGGAACAACAGACCCAGCAACAGGTACGTCAATACATCAGTTATTATCGCAATTAAGAGGTGATTATCACATGATTAGCATATTGTACCATATTTCTGAGGACTTATCAGAACAGTGTGTTTTATTTGTGTACATTGCAGCTCATAGCAGAACAGCAGGATGAGCAGCTGGAGTTGGTGTCGGGAACTATTGGTGTCTTGAAGAACATGTCCCAAAGGATCGGCCAAGAGCTGGATGAGCAATCTGTGTAAGTCACTTTGAAACTGGTGAAGTTAGGTAGGAAATATTTGTGTGTATATATGTGTATGTATATGTTTATATGTCATTTAATCGAATTATTATCAACTTATAATTTTTTGTTAATGGAAAAATATGTATATAATTTATAGATTATTATTTCTATGTTAAATTATATATCATTTGAAAACAGGATCTATAAATAATAAATTATGTATTTTTTAATGGAGAAATTACATATGTTTACATGATTTTATATATATATATATATATATATATATATATATATGTATATGTGTGTGTGTGTGTGTGTATATACACATACGTGTGTGTGTATATATATATATATATATAAATACATATATATATAAATACATATATATATAAATACATTTAAATATATGCATATATACATACATACACACACACGTATATACACATATTATTTCATTAAAAATATAATTATTAAAATTAGTTATAGCTATATATTAATGATATATATTATATAAATACTATATATATATATATATATATATATATATATATATATATAAATATAAATATAAATATAAATACATATATATATATATATATATATATATATATATATATAAATATATGCATATATACATACATACATACACACACACACACATATATACACATATTATTTCATTAAAAATATAATTATTAAAATTAGTTATAGCTATATATTAACGATATATATTATGTAAATACTATATATATATATTATGTAAATACTATATACACACATACGTAGACACACACATTTTAATTATACAGTTTTTTGAATAATAATCGCTATATACATCATTCTTTTTCAAAATGTTTTTATATATTCTTAATTTATTTATTTTTTTATTAATTACAAACCAGAACACAACACAATGCGAACCATGAAAAACTGCAAAAAGTATACATAAAAAGTACTTTTATGTATAATTTTTTTTCATCAATTACAAACCAGAGCACAAAGTAGTACATAAGAAATTTACCTGCTTTTGGCGTGAATCAGTTTGTCTAGTCGGTGCAGGTGAGTTAACAGACCTCAACTTTCTGTTTCGATTCTGACTGTGTGTCTGGCCTATTTTCAGAATGCTGGATGATTTTTCACATGAGATGGACAGCACTCAATCCAGACTGGATAACGTCATGAAGAAGCTGGCTAAAGTTTCTCACATGACCAGCGGTGAGTAATACAGCAGCGGAAGAGCAGACATGCTTCATTTACAGTCACACATGGTTAAAATCAGTCAGAGAATACTTTCAGCAGTCATTCAACTGAAACCTCTTATTTTCATATTTAACATCCTATCTGACAGTATTTACTTTTGTTTTGTTTTATTACAGTTAAAATATTATGCTGACTGTTTTTATGTAAAGCCAAATCTTTGTCATGATTCATAAAGTTGGCACTCTGTTTGCTACCCCTGGACTTCCTATTGAAGTTAAAGGTGATTAGCTGCAGCGCCCCTTATAAGGCAAAGCATTAACAGGAAGTCAAACTTCCGGACCTTTTCATAGGAAACATTTGGTTGAGAGACCAAGAATTAAATCTGAACTTCTCCTGAAAGTTGTGGCAGTGTTTTAAAAACATTTAGTTCTGCCTTCACTATAAAACCTCTACGGCTATACGGATTAGCTGTTAAAAACACTGTTTAACCGAATTATGAGTGTTTTAACCTGTTATATTCTCACTTGACCCTGCAGATCGGCGACAGTGGTGCGCTATCGGCATTCTTCTGGCCATTCTGTTTGTCGTGATCATCCTCTTCATTGTTCTGTGAACCGCACTCCTCCGTCCTCAGCCTCTACAGCTCTCCCGCCTGCGAGCGGTCGCTCCAGCGAAGGTGCTTGGGAGACAAAAAAACCCTTTCTCCATCTTTAGTCCATGATACAGTAGAACGCTGTATGCTTTCTTATAAACAACCCAGACTGAAAACAAATGGGTAACATGGTTTGTAAAAACAAGGGCTGTTTTTTTCGGTTTGGCGATAATACGGTCTGAATCATTTCATACGAGTTGTGTCGTAACCAGGGTAAATCACTTCTTTCAAAAGGACCATGACTTTTAACGCTTAAAGTGATAGTGCGCCCAAAAATGAAATTACCCAATGATTTACTCACCCTCAAGCCATCCTAGGTGTATATGACTTTCTTCTTTCATACGAATACAAATGGAGTTAAATGAAAAAATGTCCTGGCTCTTCCAAGCTTTATACTGGTTTTTAATGGGATTTTGAAGCCCAAAAAAGTGCATCCATCCATCATAAAAAGTACTCCACACGGCTCCAGGGAGTGAACAAAGGCCTTTTGAAGCGAATCGATGTGTTTGTATAAGAAAAATATCCATATTTAATACTTAAGAAACTATAATACCTAGCTTTCGCTAACTGTGGTACACGTGTTCATGAAAGAGTGGCGTTCCAGCAGATGGTGTAGGCGTAGCGTAAGCTCCGATGAGAAGCGACGAACGTGGAAGAGAGAACAAAACAAAACACCAGTCACGAATTAGAAGTACAAAACGAGGATTTGTAAAGAAAAATATCAGAGGATTTGGATATAAGCCAAGAGGAGACTGGTTTTTCGTTGATGTAAACAAAACTTGGTTCTCGCGAGACTAGAATATTCTCATCAGAGCTTACGCTACACCTACGTTTTCTACAGTTTTAAATATGGATATTTTTCTTGCACAAATGCATCGCTTCACTTCAGAAGGCCTTTATTAACCCCCCCGGAGCCGTGTGGAGACTTTTTATGATGGATGGATACACTTTTTTTTTTTGAGCTTCAAAATCTCGTCCCCCATTCACTGCAATTATAAAGCTTGGAAGAGCCAGGACATGTTTTAATATAACTCTGATTGTATTCGTCTGAAAGAAGAACGTCATATACACCTAGTATGGCTTGAGGGTGAGTAAATCATGGGGTAATTTTCATTTTTGGGTGAACTTCCCTTTAAACAGCTAAAAGAATCAAGTGCTACTAGAAAATCCTGCTGACGTTATTTCCTGTGCACTGCTTTAATAGCCGGTTTAGACCACTGTAAATAATCAACACTAACTACTAATTTACTAAACACTGGAGTTTAACAAACCAGATACTGTTTAAGCGGGTATGTTACTGATCATACTAATGCAAATGAGTTATTTACTGTCTAAGTGTTTATTTCTGTGTGCTTTGTTTACTTTTTTTTTGTTACATTTCAGTTATCGATAGTTACTAGTGAGATTTATTCACACGCACTGTGGTTTGTTTCTTTGAACTGAATGGAATTGTGTTTTTAATGGAAACGTTGATGTTAAACGCTCCGGATAACTGTCTAAAAGTCTTTAAATAATAGGGTAACAATTCAAATATTAACAAAAAATTGTGCTTTAGTAAGCATTAAACGTGAATTGCGTGACAATTGGTTATTAATCTGTAGAAAGTCTGAAAACGGATCACTTCAGATGGAAGTGAAGTTTTGGACCAAATATATTTTAGTATAAAAGCTAAATTTGAGAACTAATGGTTAAAGAAATAGTTCACCCAAAAATGAAAATTTGCTGAAAATGTGCTCACCCTCAGGCCATCCAAGATGTAGATGAGTTTGTTTCTTCATCGGAACAGATTTGGGGAAATTTCACTTTACATCACTTGCTCACCAATGGATCCATTGCAGTGAATGGGTGCCGTCAGAATGAGAGTCCAAACAGCTGATAAAACCATCACAATAATCCACAAGTAATCCGCACCACTCAAATCAACTATTAATGCCTTTAACGGTCAGTACATTTTCAGCTAATTTTTATTTTTGGGAGAACTATTCCTTAGTTATAGGTCACTATTTAGCCAGTGCCTTCGCACAGATGAGGGTGAAGTTACATTTCATTTTAGAAAGCCAGGCACTTGTGACAAAACGTTAGGTTGCGTTTCGCACTCTTAAACTGCTCAGCGAGGATGTTCGTCCAGTATTTAAAATATATATTTTCGCAAACTGACGGTTTGCGGTATATTTCCACTGCTAACTCAAATGGAAACGTATGAAGCAGCAGTCACTAAAATGGAAGTAATCGTATTTGTTGTCTTTCGACAGCACAACACTACATATTCTGTGAAAAACATGAGTACATTTATCTTACTGGATATTTGTATTGTTTTTGTTTTGTTCGTATGTTGTTTTAATAATCTCTTGGGTAAATCACACAAAGAAATGTATTTCACCCCAAAATCAAAAAAAAAAAAAAAAGTGAAATTGTATGAATATGTCTTTTTTCCTGCATTATTATACAACATTATTTTCATGCCAGTTAAGCACATTTGCCATTACTGTAATGTGAAAAATGATGATTTTTATATAATATAGTAATAAAAGTAATCTTGTCTGGGCACAATAATTTTAAATAAATAAATACAATTTAATTTTTTTTTTTTTTTTAAATTTACAGATATTAAATATTACTTATTTTTCTTGTAATTTAATATATATATATATATATATATATTTCACATTACAGTAATGAGGATTGATAAAATGTGCCCAATCATGAAAATAATGTCATAATGCAAAAAAGTGATTTTTTTTTTTTTTTTTACGGAATTTTCAGTGTTTTTATTTCTCAGACGTTTCCGTCGGCCCATATAATAGTGTTCCGCTGATTCTGACTGCCCTCGCTCAGATGATGCAGTAGGTCAGCTCTGATTGGTTCGAAGTATGACTGAATCGATTATGCAATTTTACAATATAAATAAAATGATACAATTGCACAATTATGTCACTGTTGTTGAGTCGCAGTGACGGAGCGGAGAGATCAAGGTAGTGAACAGGCTCATAAACGCTGTTCTTCCTGACTGTGTGAATTTCAGTTGTACATGTTCGTTTGTGATGTTTGTTTGCTCCTGAAGAGAATGCCCGAAATGTTTTTTTTGTTAAGCCCTCATTGTTTCTCCTCTTCCCTCAGAAAACTCTGTCAAACCTTCCCATGTACCCACAACCCCTCAGTTTGTCACTGTGTGAAGCTCTGAGCCCCATTAAAAACAAATCATTGAAAAATGGTGTCGGATTGAATTCCTGTCAATGTGAGGATATAAAAGGATTGTAAATACAAATAAAAAATTATCAATAAAAATATATGAATTTATGTAAAAACATGTAAAATATATTATGAAAAAGTACTCATTTAATTTTTAATTTGTGTATTAAAAATAATTTATATTGTTTTTTTAAAAATGTACAAATATAACATTTATTTTTAATATTTAAAAATAAATTCTGTATTATGAATATATAAAAAATACAAAAGATATAAAAAATGCATTTAAAAAATTAATTAAAAATACAAAGGATATAAAAAATATTAAATATAATTTATATTGTTGTTATATTCTTTGTAATATTTTTTTTAAATGTGTAAATGTACACAATTTTTATTGTAAATTATATTCTTAAGTATTACTTTATAATATGTATTATAGCACATATGATTTGTTTAAAAATCTTTATAAATTTATAAAAAACTTTTTAAAAACGATTAAAATAAACATAATAGATACATATTTTAAAATTATTATTTTAATATTTAAAAGGAAATTATATATGTGAATTTAAAGAATAATGTGTAAAGTATATTATAGAAATGAATAATGATTTTTTATTCTATGATTTATGTATTATATATAATTATAAAAATGTAAATGATTACATTATATATTTTAATTTATTATTATTATTATTATTATTATTATTAATAATAATAACAAAATAAATGTAAATTTATTATAAAAAATGATTAATTAGATTTTTGTACAATCTGAAGAGAGACATTTCTAGAGCTTAATGTGTATTGATCCTGAGTCATCCTCTGAGCGATGTTGTGTTGCACTGGTTGTGGAGTCAGGCTCTTAGATCAGCATCTATCAGAATATCAGCGTTGATGATTGTGTTGATGCTGAGCGTTGGCCTCTATTGATCCTCTAATCCAGCAGAGAGGGCCGTTCACCCTGATCTTATGACAGGTGGCGTCTTTCTCCTCTGCCTCCCCTTCCTCCCTCTTTTGTCGGGCTCAGTAATGATTAGAGATCAACACCTGAGCCCCACACACACTGAACGCAGCCAAACCATCAGGACCAGAACCTCCCTTACACTGAGCTATTACAGAGGTCATGTTTATAGAGAAACAACATCTGTGGACCAAATTTTAATTATTGTTACAGTATTATGAAAATTATTTTATTTATATATTTATTTATTTTCCATTTTAATATTATAACTATAGAATTGATCCTATAATATGATCTACTTTTGCATGTATTAGCATTAATATGCTAAAATAATAATAATCTAAATATTTAATACCACTATTAATAAGTAATACTTATAAAATGTCAAATGTTTTAACTAGTGTATATAGTGCAGTATTGTAATTAATATTACAACATTCATGTTTTAATGCAAATTTTTATGTTTGTATATTATTTAATATTTAAATAATATGCAAAATATATTTTATATCATTATATTTTTGTATATTGTATTGCATACATTTTTAAGTTTTATATATTATGATTATTATTTTCATATTTGTGGACCTAATGGTGAAATATTTGTTTTAATATTATGAATATGTAAGTAATATTTATTTATTTATATTTATATTATATATATTTGCATATTTTATATTTAAATAATATGCAAAATATTTTTTATATTATAAAACTTTTTTGTATACTGTATTGCATATATTGTATAGATTTTTATTATATATATTATGATTGTAATTTTCATATTTGTGGACCAAATTGGGAAATATTATTTATTTTAATATTATGAATGCAAGTAATATTTATATAATTATATTTTTTAGTGCTGTCAAACGATTAATCCCGATTAATTAAAAGTGTTTGTTTGCATATTATATGTGTGTGTTCTGTGTATATTTATTATGTATATATAAATACTCACACATACAGTATATATTTGTCTGTATTTATATTCATATAATTTATAATATATTATAAATAAATATTTAATATATAAATTTAATATATAAATTCAACATATTTTTTTCTGAAATATATACTTGCATGTGTGTATATTGATATATACATAATAAATATACACAGCACATACATATATTATGTAAACAAAAACTTTTATTTTGGATGTGATTAATCGTTTGACAGCACTAATATTTTTTATGATACATACATATATATATATATATATATATATACACACACACAGTGGTGTGAAAAATTGTTTGCCCCCTTCCTGATTTTTTTTTTTTTTTTTTTTTGCATATTTGTCACACTTTGTTTCAGATCATCAAACAAATTTAAATATTAATCAAAGATAACACAAGTAAACACAACATGCAGTTTTTAAATGAAGTTTTTTATTATGAAGGGAAAACAAAATCCAAACCCACATGGCCCTGTGTGAAAACGTGCTTGCCCCCTAAACCTAATAACTGGTTGGGCCACCCTTAGCAGCAACAACTGCAATCAAGCGTTTGCGATAACTTGCAATGAGTCTGTTGCAGCGCTGTGGAGGAATTTTGGCCCACTCATCTTTGCAGAATTGTTGTAATTCAGCCACATTGGAGGGTTTTCGAGCATGAACCGCCTTTTTAAGGTCATGCCACAGCATCTCAATAGGATTCAGGTCAGGACTTTGACTAGGCCACTCCAAAGTCTTCATTTTGTTTTTCTTCAGCCATTCAGAGGTGGACTTGCTGGTGTGTTTTGGATCATTATCCTGCTGCAGAACCCAAGTTCGCTTCAGCTTGAGGTCACGAACAGATGGCCGGACATTGTCCTTCAGGATTTTTTGGTAGACAGCAGAATTCATGATTCCATTTATCACAGCAAGTCTTCCAGGTCCTGAAGCAGCAAAACAGCCCCAGACCATCACACTACCACCACCATATTTTACTGTTGGTATGATGTTCTTTTTCTGAAATGCTGTGTTACTTTTACGCCAGATGTAATGGGACACACACCTTCCAAAAAGTTCAACTTTTGTCTCGTCAGTCCACAGAGTATTTTCCCAAAAGTCTTGGGAATCAAGATGTTTTCTGGCAAAACTGAGACGAGCCTTTATGTTCTTTTTGCTCAGCAGCGGTTTTCGTCTTGGAACTCTGCAATGCAGGCCATTTTTGCCCAGTCTCTTTCTAATGGTGGAGTCATGAACACTGACCTTAACTGAGGCAAGTGAGGCCTGCAGTTCTTTGGATGTTGTTCTGGGGTCTTTTGTGACCTCTTGGATGAGTCGTCGCTGCGCTCTTGGGGTAATTTTGGTTGGCCGGCCACTACTGGGAAGGTTCACCACTGTTCCATGTTTTGGATAATGGCTCTCACTGTGGTTCGCTGGAGTCCCAAAGCTTTAGAAATGGCTTTATAACCTTTTCCAGACTGATAGATCTCAATTACTTTCTTTCTCATTTGTTCCTGAATTTCTTTGGATCTCAACATGATGTGTAGCTTTTGAGGATCTTTTGGTCTACTTCACTTTGTCAGGCAGGTCCTATTTAAGTGATTTCTTGATTGTGATCAGGTGTGGCAGTAATCAGGCCTGGGTGTGGCTAGAGAAACTGAACTCAGGTGTGATAAACCACAGTTATGTTTTAACGGGGAGGGGGGGCAACACTTTTTCACACAGGGCCATGTGGGTTTGGATTTTGTTTTCCCTTCATAAAAAAAAACCTTCATTTAAAAACTGCATGTTGTGTTTACTTGTGTTATATTTGATTAATATTTAAATTTGTTTGATGATCTGAAACATTAAAGTGTAACAAACATGCAAAAAAATAAAAAATCAGGAAGGGGCAAACAATTTTTCATACCACTGTATATGTGTGTGTGTGGCAGGGAGGCAGCAGGTGCAGGATGCATGTTTGGTGTTGGGCTCCTTTATCCCGCAGTAAGTGGAGGGGACAGCTGAGCTCTCGTACCCGTGGGGAGGTGGGGGCGGGGAAGGAGAAGAGACACACTCCTCTGCCAGCTGAGCTCATTAGCATCGCTACACACAACACAAACACAACATTAACCCGCACTTGAGAGCAGCTATCATGTTTATGAGAGCACAGAACGACTATAAACCTACCCGGAGTCCTGTTAAACAGCTGTCACGGACAATCGCGAGCTTTTCTTCTAGTTATCGGTGACACAGCTATGAATATTGGGTAATGAAGGGTATAATTGCTTAAAGATGAAGCCTGTAAATGCATATAAGCATCTATAATGACATGGATGAGATTGTGCAGCTTGGTTAGAAGATTTTTTTATTAGTTTTGTAAGTGTTCTGACTTAATAAATGCATGTATTTGATTGTTTTGTGTGTGTGTTTGTTTGTGTGTTTTCAATGTCGTGACCAGGATGGAATCAATCATTGTCTAATCAATAGGGGAGGACAGGCGAGATTATTGACCCGCATTCGTGCCTCACCAAGACCCTCAAACATGTCTGTAAGCTCCTCCTGCTTGTGTCGTTTTGCCATTGTAAACCCCAATCCTGCACTCTTAGGGGCCATTCACACAGATCGTATATTTGCGTTGAAAAACGTGAAACATGAGTAGAGTAATGGGAAAAATACGCAAGGTATTGAGACTAGTTTATTAAAATTGAACTTGTTTTAACATTTGCGTGATGTTTTTAGAACACTGCGTTTTTAAAAAACAGCGCAATGGAAAAGCAGCGCAGTGGGATGCAAAAAACACATTCTATTTCAACCGCCTCGTACCCATAAGACACAGAACGTGTTTTTGCATTTAAAAGCGCAAGATAGGGCAGTGGAATAAAAAACGCAATGACTATAGACGTTTTTTCTTTTTTTAAAGGTTAACTACATTTAAGTAGAACATTTTTTAACACAGTGTGAGGTGTGAGCGCAACTGTTAAAGACAAAAGTTTAGCGCATGTTTACATAAAACAAAAAGTAGCATGTGGGATGCAAAAACGTTTTGCATTTTTTAAAAATTGTAATTCTAACTTGAGCTTATGTTTGTAAAACACTTTTTTTATTTAAAACACAAGATGCCAGCGCTAAAGTCAAAAATGTCAGTTTAGCGCATGTTTACATACAAGCAGTGGAATGGAAAAAACATTTTCAGTGTGAACCACCACTTATGGTGTGTGCACACTAAAAGCGAAGCGAATATTCGCATCACGTTATCGCTTTTGATTACTCACGGGATGTTTTTCGCAAACAAAATATAAAAATATTGCGCATGCTCTCCTCCATTTTCTGATACAACCAGGCGTGTCAATAAGCTCTTCGCTGATTAGTTTGCACAACAACACACCATGCGAATTTCCCGCTCAAGTTGAAATTTTTCACGATTAAGGTGAATATCACACGTTTGCGGCAAGCGTGTTGCCCAATTTGTGTCATTTACATCGCCCAGCACAAATTCTCATCTATTTGCGTCTTTGCAGTGATTTTGTATGTAATCTACTTGAGCAAATAATTAAATTCACTTTTTGTTGCACTCACCATTAAGCCTAAAATACAGAATACATTTATTCATTTAAAAACACAAGATACAGGGCAGTGGAATAAAAATCACAATGTCTCCAGATGATTTTCTTTTTTTTAAATTGTAACTTCTTTTAACTTGAGCGCCATTTTTAAAATGCTACGTTAGGGACCATTCACTAAGAATGCATTTTTAACGTTTAAAAATGCAAGACGCAGTGTAATAAAATGAAAACAAATGCAAAGATCTATTGACATGTTTTTTAAAAAGTTGAATTACTTTTAACTTGATCATTGCTTTTTTTTAGAACAGTGTGTTGTGCGAGAATGCCAAAGTTGCGAGTACAATGGTCAAACACGTATGTTATATGCATATTTACATATAAACACAATGGAAAAACAGCATAGTGCATAATGCATTCACTTTGACCCCTAACCCCTGAGACACAGAATGCGTCTTTGCCTTCAAAAATGTGAGAGAGAGTGTAGTGGAATAAAAAAAAAGTCCAGAGATTTTTTTTTTTTAAAGTCCTTAAAGGGACAGTTCACCCAAAAATGAAAATACTGTCATCATTTGCTCACCCTCAAGTTCCCTCACGGTAGCCATTGACTTTCATTGTATGGAAAAAATACTGTGGAAGGCAATGGCTATCATCGACTGTTTGGTTACCAACATTCTTCAAAATATCTTCTTTTGTGTTCAACAGAATAAAGAAACTCATACAGGTTTAGAATGAGTGGAGGGTGAGTAAATGATGACAGAATTTTAATTTTTAGGTGAATTATCACTAAAAAGGAATATTTTGAGTTCAGTGTAAGTTATTCTGACTCCACACAATTTATAGCATAATGTTGATGACCAACACATTTTTTTCCCAAATTAATTTCATTTTCTTCACTGTATTTCACTGTACTCCTGCTCTTACTAAAACACTAACTATATATGTAGGAAAAAAACAAGCCGTCCCTCAAAAGCCAGTTGTTTTATTTCATAGGAACACATATAAATAAATGTTACAAAATACATTAGGTTGGTAGCTTTTTGCGTTGCATGTACCATAATACTGATATCCTTCAGGACAGCACGCTAATGGTGTCGGACTGCACTGTAGAGGCATAAAAATGTGCTGGCTCATGGAGAAATATCCAATCAATTTACTAAAGAGCATTTAGAGCTGATGATCAATGCGACTGCAGCGTGTGCACCGAGCCATTCTAAGAGAGTATATAAACCTCTTTTGACTGTGTACGATATAGATCTATTTACTCGTCAGCAGCATGGAGAAGGTTTCGTATTAGAACCGAAAGCAAAAGCAACGGAGGATTTGGATGAAACAAAATGTTCAGAAGATAGATAAACATTGATGTTCATTGGTCTTTTTGACAAACACATTTAGACCATCCTTCACTGCAATAACACTTGAGTTTAACTTTCAGTACATGAAATATCCTTTTCCTTCATACACGATTGTACTAGATATAATATTCTGTTGTAACGATAGTACCATTCTGGTAAAAAAACGAGCTAATGAATGTGACTCAAGGTGTGGTCACATTTACTGCTGGTCGGCGAAATTCATCCAGTCATTCCAATTGGACTGTGCGCAATTGACAGTTTTGCGTGAGGGCAAAAAAAGTTCCCACGTAGATTTCACTCATGTCCAAGTTGGTCACGTGAATTCTCCACACGGACCAACAGAAAGTTGATTGGTTTAAAAGTGATTTCTGTTTAAGCTGAACTTCGATTCTATGCGATTTACAATGGACAAGTTTTTGCTGAAAGTTCATTAATGTGACCACACCTTCAATAGCGTGTTTTTTCAAGGTACCACTTTTAAACTAAGGCCCATTCACACCAAAAATAATAACTACAGTGTTAACTATAACGATAAATGTACAGTTCTGTCATGAAACTCTAGATGGCGCAGGCCGATAGGTTTTAACTCAATATGATATAATCACATAATTGCTCACATGGCGTAGCTGATTGGTTTCTTTCGCATCAGCATTCAATGAGCTTGCTGCTCAACATTCAAATACTCGGCTAGTGTTTGCTGTAGCAGTAGCAGCGTGCTTCAGAAACCCTCCACCTCCCCCAGCTCCACCTGTATAGATCTGCTATGGGTTTATGTCATGTATGTTATATAAGGGGGTTATTTCATATATATGCGCAACGGCAATATTTCCTACATGCGCACAGCAGCATGTCTGTGGATGTACTGACAGTAGCAAGTCTCGGTAGTGTAGCAGATCTATTAACACATTAACCTTGCCATGTATATTACTGTGCTAAACTCTCAGAGAGTTGTAATGACTGAACTATATTAGCACTGTTTATTATAAACGCGCACTGCAGTTTTGTCATCTGCCACTTTAAATGCTCAAACTATTTAAAGCAAGATAGAGTCTGATTGGCTGCCAGTGTTTTTGTCATTCCTCAGCTGGAAAGTGATTCCAACGATATTGCTCCTCTGTGTCGTTATCATTATAGTTGTGGACTATGCTATTTTTATAACTTTAGAATGATTTTTAAAACTATACATTTTGTCATTACGGTTATTGTTTTTTGGTGTGAACAGGCCTTTAGCCATAACAGGGATGAATTCACCCCAAAAAATGAAACTGAATTGTAACAAAATGTATAAAAAACACTTCATTTTTGGGTAACTATCCCTTAATAGTGACCATTGTGTGATCATTGCGATAAAACTCCAAAGGTCGGTTAAACGTAATACTGCCGATTACACAAACTCGTCCCTGACATTTCTGACGTTAATGTTTACGTTGACTGCAACAAAATGTGGTTCTGGTACAGTCTTGTCTTCAGTTAGCGCTGTAGGCGTCTGTGTCGTAGTACGCGGATTGAAGTTGTGCTGTTTTGAGTCATTAAACGGGTCACCAGGTCCAGACTGAGTCCTGCCACCTTCTCGCCGTTCACCTCTAAGATCTCGTCTCCGACCCCGAGCAGCCCCGTGTAGAGCTTCTCCATATTGCTGTCGCCCATTTCTTCAACGTACACCCCTTAAACATAAAGCCGGTTAGTCTTAAACTTTCCGACTAAGTCAGAAGTATATGAAAACAAGAGCGGGAGGTCCCTCACCTGAGTCCGGCCTGCCTTTTCCTCGTGAGATGAGAAAGCCGAAAGGGCCGTTGGGGGGTCTGGAGAGCTCCAGCAGGATGGTGCCGTCAGGGAAGGCCTGGGCCACGCGTCCCACCGGACGCACCGCACTGGGCCGCCCCACGTCCTCTACACTCAAGGCACGCTGAAGATTCCTAAAACACACAAATTTATCTACTTACAAAGACCACAAAAGTGCAAAAGAACTATTTTAGTCCCGGATTATATGGTGAGTTACTTATTATTTACTAATTACAATATATTAATTTGAATTATGTTCAGTTCTATTTTAATATTTTTTTATTATTATTATTATTATTATATTTTTAAAATGTGAATGGTTCTTGACTGTGAAAGATCCTACCACTAGGCCAACGTTGTTGAAAAATCTTTTTAATGTGTTGCTATGCATTTTCTAATATGTATTGTGTGATTTATTTTTAAATTATATTAATATATTTACTTTTAATTGTAATTATATATTTGTAAATAAATAATTTAATACATTAAAATTGTATATTAAATACTGACATTAAGTATGTAATACATATATAACTTATCATTTATACATTTAAAATTCTATTAAATATTAAATATGTTATATTAAGTATAGCATTTATCTTATACATTAATATATTAATATAATTTTTGAAGAGTACTGTATAAACACACCCTCATGTAGTTTTATATGATATAATATAATGTAATTAGTGCTGTCAAATGATTAATCGCATCCAAAATAAAAGTTTTTGTTTACATTGTAAATGTGTGTATACTGTGTATAGTTGTTATTTATATATAAATACACACACATGCATGTATATATTTAAAATAAAAAT
Organism: Spinibarbus caldwelli; assembly: GCA_039654775.1. NCBI lineage: Eukaryota > Metazoa > Chordata > Actinopteri > Cypriniformes > Cyprinidae > Spinibarbus > Spinibarbus caldwelli. The sequence goes on along the minus strand of CM077230.1, from coordinate 15,927,364 downwards.
ATGTTAAGTTTATATATTAAATATATTCATATATAATATAAATTATATTAACATAATTAACATGTAAATGCATGTAAATATTTTCAAAATATATACTGTATGTGTGTGTAGTTATATATACATAATAAATATACACAGTACACAAAGATATATTATGTAAATAAAAACTTTTATTTTGGATGCGATTAATTGCGATTAATCATTTGACAGCACTAAATGTAATGTAACAGAATAGAATAAAATAGAATAGAATAGGAGTGTAATATTTATTTTGTACAGAAACATATCTTAACCTGTGAAGGCTAAGTAAATAAGATACACGCAGAACTGTTTTTTGTAAATAAACCATGTCCAAAATAAATAAATAAATAAAAATAAATACATAAATATCACAAGGCACTGTCATATTATTATATATTACATTATATTATATTATATTATATTATATTACATTATAAAAGGGTCTTATGACATGATTTTTTTTTTTTTTTTTACAAAAAATAATATAATACAATATAATATAATATATTATAATTTATTATTTATTATTGTACAGAATTTTATTTTTCAACTGTGAATTTTTTTTCATGGAAGCCGGTCAAATAACAATAGTCCCCAGACGTATCGCAGTGTTTGCTCCTTGTATTTCAGTTCGTATTTTTATCTCCCTTTCTCTCTGTCAGATCCGAGCGAGCAGCCAATTATAGCCCGTCTCTGTAGCGGCTCTCTGCTTTCTTACTGGCTCTGGAGAAAGATGATGTAAGCTGCAGCTTGTCTCCAGTCACTGGGGCTGGAATTCCTCTCTGGCTATCTCTCCTTCACTCAGACACACATTCACACACTCATAAACACGACACACACTCACAGACGCTATCGAATCACAACGCCGGCGACAAACACACTATCTGGCACTGTGAACAACCCAAACACACATGCTTAAAGGGCAGCGTCTAGTAACACACGCAAGAGGGTGAATATAGCAGCAGCAGCATGTAGACAGGTGATCATTCCCTGCATTCCATGTCTTTCTTTGGCAGACACACACCTCTATTTTTATCTTCCTTCCCTCCCTCTCTCCCTCTTTTTATTGTTGATGCTGCTGCTGCTGCCCCAGTCAAAGGAAAATACTTATCCTGTTGCACAACACGACAGCTGTCTGAGCATTACAGGAACACGATGCATGCTCCGCAGAACATGTCATGCTTCAAATTGCCATCGTTCATAACAGGAAAAGGTTACAAATAAACAGGCAGATTTATTGAGATCAAGTGGTGTGTATTGTGGCGTTACCATAGTAAAGGGATGGTATCAGATAGTAATATTTTAATATAGGTCAATGACAAGACGAGAAAAGCAGACAGGATGCATTTAGACCCTCATAACTATCACTATTTTTTTATTTTAAAATCTTGATATGGATAAATAAATAAATAAGTGAATAAATAAATAATAATAAATAATCTATATTTACATATTTTATATTTAAATATAAACATATTTAATAGCATATATTTATTATATATATAATATAGCATTAAAAACAATATTCATGACTCAACTTACGATATTCATAAAAATGTGAACATTTAAAAAATGTATGAAAATAATATATATTATATAAGTAAATATATGTATTTATTATTATAATATTTACAATAGTCATAACATTTGATATTTGCTGTAAATGCATGTGTATGAATGTATATATATATATATATATATATATATATATATATATATATCGATCGCGTTTCGCAAGAATTAAAAAAATATTCATGACTCAAAAACATTTTTTTTCCCCATGAAACCAAATGTCAACACAACAATTTCATTTCTTTGTATTATATTATATATTGTTTGGTGTAATTTGCTGTACCTGGTTAATACTGGACTACAGGGCTGTTCTCCTGGAGTGTATGCAGAGGAACGATCTGTTTTCTTTCTGGGGATTTGTAGGTTTTGAGCCGATGAAGATCTTCTCAGCTGGAGAAATGGAGACCCCTAGTGGTGAGAAATGATACAGTCAGTGCTGCTCTCTAAATTATCACCTTGAAATTTTAAAAAGTAGCATACTGACACATCCATGTAATCGACCGTATCTCTTTGATTGTAATTAATATTCAATCATAAGAAACAAATTCTAGATGTTTTTTGAGGGATGTCTGAAGGTTGATATTTTCTAGATGCTAACCAGCCGTATAGTCTGCAGCGAGGGGGCTTTCTTCAGCTGGTGGTGGTGTCTGTGTGTGGGGCTGGGGGAGGTGGAGGGTGAAGTCTGCCGAGGGTTTTGGTTCAGGTTTGAGTTTGGTTTGGGGTGCAGGCTGAGCTGATCCATGCTGCTGAATCGTCCTTTTCCCAGCAACCCCACGCTGTTCAGCCCCATGGCGGAGAAGAACCGCCGTAGGGAGAGTTTGGGTCGACCCTCCCGCTGCTCTGCATTCGTCCCCGCTCTGAAAAACAGGGTTATTTCAGTATTTTCAGGTTATTTCAGTATGTTTTTTGCTATTTTAATCTCCACTTTGACAATATTACATGGTTTGGCAGGTCTTTTTTGAATAAATAAATAAATAAAAATTATATATATACGCATACTGCAACTTTGATTTTGTGAGGTCAGTATAAATGTTTATGCAATTGCGATTCTCAGTCAGTAGGTGGCAGTGTTGTAGTAGACAAACATTTAGTCATAAGGAAGCCTGGCCCACATCTCCTCTGACCTACTTTGAGCTTTAAGTGCCAAAGCAATCCCTATGATTGTGGCCCCCGGAAATTACATTGTTCAGAGAAAGGATTGTACATTTTAGTAAAAGATCTGGTTTGTTAAAGTGCTAACCAAAAAAAAAAGGGGATTACAGTAGATGTGGGTACGGACATAGCATAATCATTATTTCCACCCTCTTTTTCTTCCCCTCTTTACTCACTGTGAGAAATTTGGGCTAGTTGCCCTGTGATGCACTGGTCTGATTGGCCCTCTGACGTGTCCGTCATTGAGACGAGTCTGGGTTGATTCAGCAGTGCTGGATGTTGCATCAGATCCCAGCTGTCCTGTACACTGGTGCTGTTCCACATCTAGGGAAGAATGGAAAACATGGCTGTGTGTATTATAGGATAATGTAAATTGTTAAATATCATGATGAATCTTAATAAATTGTAAACTTAATATGTTAACAATATAACATTATGTAACTGAAAAGCAGCGTCACACAAGATGGAAAATTGTTGAAGGAGATGGAAAAAGACTGGGAGTGAGTAGCTGCTGATCGCACTAGCGACCGGCCCACTGTGGGATTACTCCGACAGGACAGTGTGAATCTGCTGATCTGGACAATCCCCAGTGGGACAGGAATGCAGTGAAGAGAAGCGCACATGTGCTCACCCAAAGGTGTCACCTTGCTGACTGGAGCAGGGCTCACAGGTCTACCTGGAAGTGCCGCTTGATTCTGGGAAAAGCTTTGATTAATTTTTAGATTCGATTACGTAAGTGTGCGTTTGAAATCTAACCTTCACAGTGCTAAATATTAGCTTTATTCTTTGCAGTGTGCTCAAATATGTATTAACAAATGTGGAAGTTCTAGTAGGTAGGACACTTGTGCAACACAACAACAGCTAGTGCTAGTAATGCTTTACAAATTGCAGACTTTATGACATTGTATATTGTCCTGACAAACTCATTTTTAGCTAAGTGACTAAAGCTCAGTGCTAGTAACCAGAAGGTTGCTGGTTTGAGTCATAGGGCGATCAACATTGTGCCCAATCTAGACACTTACCCAATGTTTCTTTAGGGGGATTGTCTCAGGGGGTGTCTAATTCTGCTCCTGCAGAGTTTAGCTTTAACCCCACTTAAAGCTGCAGTCCGTAACTTTTGTGTTTAAAATGTACAAAATTTATATAAGTGAGTACACCATGAATCCATTTTCCAAACCGTGTTTTTGGCTTGTCCTGAATCACTACGGTACACCTACAATAAGTGTTTATATTTGGACTATTTTAGACTGGTTTGGGTAGGTACCACTGCGGAGTAGCCCAATACCTGCGTGATTCGTCATAGACATAAACAGAAAGCAGTAGCTCTGGCTACAATGTTCTTCTGCAACTTACACACAGTTCTGTTTATTAACCACTAGAGCGCCAAAAGTTACGGACTGCACCTTTAAACACACCTGAACCAGCTAATCTAGGTCTTTTAGGCTTGCTAGAATCTTCCAGGCAGGATGGTATGTTGGACTTAAAGGGATAGTTCACCCAAAAATGAAAATTCTGTCATCAATTATTCACCCTCATGTCGTTCCAAACCCGTAAGACCTTCATTCATCTTCTAAACACAAATTAAGATATTTTTGATGAAATCCGAGAGCTTTCTGACCCTGCATAGACAGCAATGCAACTGACACATTCAAGGCTCAGAAAGGTAGTAAGGACATCGTTAAAATAGTCCATGTGACATCAGTGGTTCAACTGTAATTTTAGATAGATATGAGAATACTTTTTATGTGGAAAGAAAACAAAAATATTGACTATTTACAGATTTCTTCTTTTCTTTGCGTTGTGGTACTTTCGTGAACGGTGGAGGACACTGACTGGAACAGAAGAAATCGTTGAATAAAGTTGTTACTTTTATTTTCTTTGCACACAAAAAGTATTCTCGTATCTTCATAACATTACAGTTGAACCACTGATGCCACATGGACTATTTTAATGATGTTCTTACTACCTTTCTGGGCCTTGAACGTGTCAGTTGCGTTTCTGTCTATGCAGGGTCAGAAAGCTTAATTTGTGTTCTGAAGATGAACAAAGGTCTTATGGGTTTGGAACAACATGAGGATGAGTAATTAATGATATAATTTTCATTTTTGGGTGAACTATCCTTTTAAAGGCAAGTTGGAGCTAAACTCTGCAGGATGGAGCAGGTTTGAACATCCTTGGTGTATTGTAAGTTGCATTGGATAAACCTTCTGGTCAGTTACTACTGCTATTAGCCTATGTAGTTAAACTAACCTGTTAGCCTTTCTTCCCCTTGTATGGGTGAGTTTCGAGCACACAGAACTGGGCTCGTCCTGAGTATGGGTACAGGGGTGACCATTGCAGATCTGTCCTCCCAATAACCCAATCCAGAGGAAGCCTGTTCCTGAAGACAGCTCTCCACAGCGCCCCCTGCCTCTGTGGAGTCCAGGTGGTACTCCGGCGAAGACATGAGTTTGACAGTCCGCTGACCATTAGAGCGGTTCTTTGAGCTGGATTTTAGAGCTGATTTTTTCGGTTGAAGAGGCGGAGGGGTTGGCTGAGGAAGGTGGGAGCTGGATGGTTCACCTTTGGGGGGCAATGGAGGTGCTACAGGTCCCTTGCTGGATGTGGGGCTGCAAGCAGCTGGGATTCTCTGTCCTAGTGGATCCGTGGCGTAGGGGTTGAGTGGCAATGCTAGTCCATTCGAGAGACACATTTGAGTTCCACTGTTGCAATCCGGAGGTGTTGGAGCCCTCAGGCCATTGACGTACAAGGGTTCCTGCTTGCTCTCTTGTTTCCGGACCCTCTTCTTTAACTTCTGGAATGTTCCTCTACCGCTCACGTTATCCACAGGACTGCAGTGTGTTCCATCGCTGTGGACGATAGCGGGACTCGTCCCAATGTACGTCTCCTTAATCTGTTCGATCCGGACAAGCCGGTTGGGAAGAGTGGGAGCAACCCAACATGGTATCTTCTTCCCTTCAACTTCCCCATTAGGTAAAGACAGAGTATTTGAGTTCAAGCTAGGCCCGGGTGGTTCATTTAGAAAGGTCCCACAAGAGTTGCACTGCCTGTTTGCTGTTTCCGGACCTTTGCCATTCAACAAACTCTTCTTGGCTTTTGGCTTCCAGAATATTGAATCATTCGAGCCATGTCTTGTCTCTGCGTGTCCATTGATGTAAGACGACAAGGTGGGTTTGGACACCAGCAGCCCCTGCGCTCTTTCTCCAGCCCTGCGCCGCTGGCGTAGCCGCTCCAGGTAACGTACCTCAGCGTCTTTCTCCGATTCGTCTTCGAAACGCACACGGGTTGGGGACTGTCCGTGTCTCCGGCGGGTTCCACCTGCCGAGTCGCCACTGGAGGAGTCACTAAGGTTTCCGGAGACCACCGCCACGCCCTCCTTCCCCGCAAGAGGAGCCTGGTGTAAGGGTACACCAACCCAGGACAACAGCTCCCTGTACACACATGCACATATATGAAATGAGTTGCATTCCTGAGCACTTAGATACGCGAAGAAACAGATGCATGCCAAAGCAGCAGGCAGACTATCTCTCAGCATGGAGACATGGGCAAATTCCTGAGGAAAATTTTCTTCTTATTTGGCTCCTCTGTGCACATTCCTGACATGCTTTTTTACTCCTTTAAGAAAGGTCGTCTTTAGCACGCCAAGCATTTCGATATCATAAGCTCAATGTTAAAAATAAGACAACCAAAACTAGTGCCTTTCAATATTCCCTGCTTGCTAAAACTGCAGGGATAGTAATCTACAGGTGTATTACTGTGCACTGGGAGTTTTTATGCCCATTAAGCTTAGTGCACTGTTCTGAAACCTATGGGACTTTACAGCTGTGAGTTTGTCTTAAACATTCAGTCTCAAGAGAGGCAGTTAAGTGTTAAGTTTAACCAGAGCAAGCTGACAGCAGTGTACTCAACATCACTGAGCTGTTTTCCCCATAAGGGAGAAGTGGGGAGGGAATTAGGGAGAAGGAAAGTAACAGCTGGCAGACATGACAGGTGTAGCAGAGCAGGACGGCAAAGCAGTTTCAGCAAAGCTCCCATTTAAATAAAAAGAGAGAATTTTAATCTGTCAGTCACTAATTCAATAATTCTTATTTTTTTAATCTAAGCCAAAACATTAAATTAAATTAAATTAAATTAAATTTTAACTAAATGCACCAAGTACACTAATTCATGAAAATTATTTTTTTATAGATTATTAATTTTTTTATTTACTATTACTTTTATTAATTTCATTTTTAAATATTACTTTTATTATTTACATATATTTTTTTATATTTTTAAATATTTTATTTAAAACTAAATGTGCCAAGTACACTAATTCATGAAAAAAATTTTTTATTGATTATTAATTGTTTCTTAATTAACTATTACTTTTATTAATTTCACTTTTAAATATTACTTTTAGTATTAACGTATATTTTTGTGTATTAAAAAAAAAAAAAAAATCTCTTCTCAGTGCGTGTCAGGTTTTGTTGTGACATTTAAAATTGCCCTAATCTGTTCCGGATGCTGCCCTGCAATGCATGCCGCTTGTCTTCATACCAAACAAGGAGACAGGCGTTTGGGGCGCCTCGCCCGTCTGTCTTTGTGTGAAAGTGCTGAGGTAGAGAACAGAGCGCTGGACGGGGAAGTGGGATTTAGAGGCACCAGCCGTGTGTACACGTTGTATAATTCAGGTAGTCTTATATAACAGAAGAGTTTGGAGGAGGCCGCCAGTATACTTAGTTTAGAAGTTAAAATTCAGACTACCATTAGCTTCCTACTGTTTCACAGCTAGCACTGAATGTGCACCTTTTTTTTCTCTGATTCTAGAGTTATTCTATAATAACTGTATATCAGTTTCATACAAATACATAGAAGTTACAACCTTATTTAATGTCTTTTTATAATATGCCAGACTGAAATAGAAAACAGCACCTGTTGCTTCTAAAAAGAGATTTGCCAAACACTTCCCCCCTTCCCTTTATCTTCTGCCCGTCTCCAAACAGAGTAAAAGACTATTCAGTCCAGCACCAAATAATACAGTTTAAGATCTACATCCCCCACACAAATCCTCAAGAGTGAGCAGGCGAAGGCTTCCTTGTTTTGATATGAAGAGAGCCGTGTAGTCACCCTCCCTTCCCATGATGCCTAAGCCTCAAAACCCCAACCCCCCAGCCGAAACCCCAACAAGCCAAGGACTAGAGAAAAAGAGACCGGGAAAACTTACGGGTTGTCCCTCTGGACGGGTAGGATGGTGTGGTCGGCTTTGAGAGGGTTGGACCGGGCCTTCATACGCGCTCTCTCCAGCAGTCGTTTGGCCTGCTCGTGGCGAGGGCTCAGCGGAAGGTCGTCGCCCAACACAAAGGCCCTGTGGGCCGGCCAGAGAGAGAGAGACAGAGAAAGAAACACGTCAGCTCCTGTGCGAAGTGGGGGGATTAAGTGGAGCAGGCCGTCATCACTAATTAGGCTGACGGACGCTGAGTGTATGTGGGGTTTGTACCTGATTATGATGCACTAGATGGGCTTATGCATATGTTTACATGATCAAAGGCTTGAATATTACTCTAAAACAAGAATATATTGATACCAAGACATAAAAATGCTTATGAAATCGTCATAAATCAGAATGCACAAGTCATTATCAGGAACTGCTATACTGATATTATTCAAAGAAAACTTAGTTTTACTATGTATTAACTTTAACTCTGTTTAGTATGTAATGTAAATATTTTTAATAATAATAACAAAAAAAATATTTGTTTTCATGAAATTTTCAGCCAAGTTTGTTACCTGTTTGTCACTAATTCACATATTTATTTTTTTAATCCAAGCAGTAACATGGATATACTGTTTATTAATTTGCCTAATTAATTCATATTTGATTCAATTCAAAACTGAGTACAAGTACAGTAATTTATGAAAAATAAAACCATAAAAATGCATATGAAATCATCATAAATCAGAATGCATGAGTATAGAAATCACAGGCAACTGAACTTAGTCTCATTATTTCATAACTTTAAATAAGTTTATCGTGTAATGTAAAAGAAAAAAAAATAATACTAAAATTAATATTAATATTTGTTTTTTAAAATTAGTAGCCAATTTTGTAGTCTGTCTGACACTAATTCACTAATTCATTTTTGAGTAAAAATATGGATATAATAGTTATTTATTTTTGTTTTGTTTATTTTTTGTTTTAGGATTTTTAGGATTATTAAAACTAAATACACCAAGTACAATAATTTATGAAAAAAATTAAACCATAAAATTGCTTATGAAATCATGATAAATACAAATGCACGAGTCATTATCAGGACACGCTATACCGCAGGACTTACTACTGATAGAAATCATAGGCAACTTAACTTGGTATTATTATTTTTCAACTTTAACTATATTTAGTGTGTAATATAAAAAAAAATTATATAAAACAATACCAAAAATCATATTTGTTTATAAAAATTAGTAGCCAATTTAGTAGTCTGTCTGACACTAATTCACAAATTTATTAAGTAAAAATATGGATATACTAGTTATTTATTTTTGTAGTTTTTTTAGGATTTTAGGATTTTTACGACTTTTAAAACTAAATACATCAGTTACACTAATTTATGGGGTTGTTTTATTTAATAAAACCATAAAAGAGTTTATGGAAACCATCATATATCAGAAACTCTGTTTAGTGTGTGATGTAAATAATAATAATAATAATAAAAATTAAGTTTATTATCGAACATGTTTTCATGCCTCAATTCATCACTATTTTAATGGGTTTTATATAGTTTTTATAGAACACTTTTTCAAAATAAATCTACATAAATATCTTGATTATACTGTTAATGTATGGTTTTTCCTATAATGTTCCTAAAGTTACTGACATTTTCCGACACAAATTTCCTGACAATGACCCATGTGTGTTTTTTTTTTTTTTTAGAATTTGTGGCATCTTTATTAGTTTGGAGAAAAAAGCTCAGCTATTTCCTTTGTTATTCAACTCTTAGGTGGAGTTTAAAGGAGCGGCAGGAAGAGCCGATGATATGATCTAGTTCCTCAGCTTATGAAAAGCATCAGCAGCTGTTTTCTCCTGAGCTCACATTCCACTTTTTTGTATGTTCAACATTGTGTCGTGCTGTTGCTGTTTTTTAGGAGGTATTAAGGAACACTACTTTTGAGAGTCTCAGGAAGCTGAAATAATAAATCTCTAATCAGCACTATGAGAAGCTAAATACACATGCTGTGTGTAAGAGAGTAATGTGAGAGCATCGATCTGTGCTGCCCACCTTTGGCTGTGTTCACTACCTTGGAGCGAAATCCCAGAATCCCAATCACTATCATTCTGGCCACAGATACCTGTGGAAACAGACACAGAGACATTCAGTGTGCAGATTACAGGGGTTATGTCTTCCCTAATTAATACTGACTTAATATATATATAAATACATATATATAAATATATAAAAAAATAGTTTCACTACTGCTTCATCTACTTCAAGTTGAGTGAACGGTGTTTGCCTGACAGCTAAAAGCCAGTTGTTTATCTCACTTGCCAAGGTCATCATGTTTGTCTCAACATCTGGTGCTTCAAAAGTGAGGAAAACAAGCGAACAAACGAAGCATCACACTGTCTCTGTTTTCTCATCTCCCAGCCTTTATCACTGTTACTCTGAGTAGTTTTTAATCAGTGTAATTCTCATTCTTATCCTTCTGTCCCCTCATATCTGGATTATCCAGCTCTCTCGTCTATATGACCTCTGCTTAATTAGGGAGGTCATGTGTGATCGTTGCGTGTAATCCATAAACGTGCTAAAGGAGACAATGTCATCTCATTAGACATGCGCTAACGGCATTTAACACCTGTCTGATAACCTTGGATTAGCGCTGCTACGCTTTATATCGTACATTATGTTACATCAGATAAGGATGATTACAGCCCAGCTTCCGGAAACAAGATGGGCGATTTCGAGCCGAGTTTGAAACACATATGCCAACAAACACAATTTTTTTTGTTTGTTTTATATGTAAAAAATAATAATAATAAATATGTGTGTATATATATATATATATATATATATATATATATATATCACCATCAAGTAACATCTTAATCATTATTTATTTAATAAAATATATTTTTTTCTAGATAAAAAGTTATTTTGGTATGTTTACATGTTTTTAGACTATTTTTAAGAGATGTTTCGATTTAGTTACTCTGAAACTGTCATGTGGTGTCAATATCCAATAACAATTAATAACTTACACGACACATAACTTACATCATGATTATTTGTTGTATAAAAATAAAAATAAATAATAATAAATGGAGCAATTCCAATAAGATCCTTGCACCGCGGTGCTTGGGCCCTAATAAAATATAAAAAAATAATAAAATAATAAAAACAATATAAAACTATTGTTAAATAATAAATAAAATTATATATATTTTCAATGTATTTTTCAATATATCAATATATTTTCTAGGTAATCTTTTTTCATAAATATTGTTAATTATTAATTCATATATCTTTTTTTTTTTTTTTTTTTTGGAGTCACACCACATGACATTTTACAACCTGGACTGACTTTAAAAATAAAAAGTTTAAACTTAGAGTTTACATGCAGTCATGAGGCTCTGTAGGGGTCCTCTGTGATGTCACTTCCTGTTTTATGCTTCGTTTTTTTTCTGCATGTTGGCTGGAGCTCATGACTCTTTTCATTTATTTTATATTCATTTATTTTATAATTTTATAAATGAAAATTTCAAACATTTTTCATTCATTATTAGGTAATGAGAGTCAACCAGTTTTGTAAAAATAAAAGAAAAATGTGATTAATAAGTGATTTAGTGTAAAAAAAAAAAGTATTTAATAATACAAAAATTAATAAAAAATAAAAATTACTTGTTTTTTTTTTAAAGAATTTCATAGTTTTTCATATTTATAGGCTTTTTCTTCATTATTATATCAGAACAGTCATACCACTTTAGCATTTTTAATTTTATGCCCCCCAAAAAATATCCAAGTGTATTGTAATTCAGAAATTAAACACGTTCATTATAGAAGAGGTGTGTTAAAGTCATTGCAAGCCTTAATTGCATTTTTAATATATTTTTGAGAAAAAAATGAGCGCCTTGTCATTGACCCACTTTAATGGATCTCCTTACCTCCACCACTAATGTGTGTCGGGTCCTCTATCCTTTGTCCTGGCACATGGTCTTTGTTCTGGGCTTTCTGCAGCATCTGTTTGAGAAGACCTCGGTTCATCTCGACCCTCTCGGCCAGGGACAGTGAGCTTCCACTGCTGCACATGCTCTCCAAGCTGTCGGCCCGCCAGAGTCCACACTGTCCCACCTCACCGTGATTGTACCTGCATAGGTGACTCTCCAGGCTGTCAGACCTTTGCAGTTCTCTTGGAAACTTGTGGCCCATTTTGTGTCCCATGGTTCCTCCATCTGGTCCATCTTTCCCCGTAGGAGAGTTCCCATTTAGAACCGGCATCTCTGGTCTGATGGACCTCCAGAAATACTTTGGAGGCATCCATGGTTTATCAGATGGAGAAGCATCGTGTTGAGCCCTGCAAGCATCGTTTGAGAGGTTCTCCAGACTTGCTCCTTCTCCAAGGCCACGTGGAATTGCCAGCAAAGTTTTGGAAGAAATGGGATCGTACTCGAGGTCTACCTGAGGCTTGGGATCTCCGGCAATGAACATTAGGGGCTTGCGAGGTTCCCCGTCTTCATCGCTGCTGCTGGAGCCCCAAGCGTCCGTGAGGGCGTATCCCAGCATGAAGGTCCCGGGAACCACTCGTTTGTCCTGGTTCTTACTTCCAGGTTCTTTCCAGGCGACTCTGCGCTCAGAGAGAGCCTTGACCTTGGACTGCAGCGCCGATACAGCAGAGCCTTGAGTTTGCTGATTAGAAGGCGAGGACGGGGTGCTGGGCTCCGGGCTTGTGCTGGAAGGACACTCGTCCTCTGGCTCCCTGAGGTGGATGTCAATATTTTGGGAGGTGGCAGGCAGGGGTTCAGCATCTTCAGAGGTCACTGCATCCTCCATGATCGAATCAGAGTGTCAGTGGAGCATTATGGTGGCTAAAGGGGATGGAAAGAAACAAGTTAGTTCTCACTCACTAATAACTGCGTGTATACACACAAGAAAATTTGTTCTTAACTTCATTGTAATTTTAAAGGGGTCATATGACGATGCTAAAAAGAACATTATTTTGTGTATTTGGTGTAATGGTGTAATGTAAAGTGTTTACGCGATTTAAGGTTAAAAAACACATTATTTTCCACATACTGTACATTATTGTTGCTCCTCTCTGCCCTGCCTTTCTGAAACGCGTTGATTTTTACAAAGCTCATTGTTCTGAAAAGCAAGATGTGCTCTGATTGGCCAGCTATCCAGTGCGTTGTGATTGGCCAAATACCTCAAGCGTGTAACGGAAATGTTACGCCCCTTATACCATATTTGGAAACACAGCATCTGCATGAAATGATGGCGGCGGCAACAATACTACAGCGAGAATAAAAGTTACGCCTTCTTTCTTTGCATAAACATTTGGGTGGTGTTATGTAAATCTTCCCACACAGTGACATAGATTTGTGGGAGCGTGTTTTATTGAGGCATTTTAGGAAGACGTGGATGAGTCTTAACTTTTAGAAAGAATATCTTTTTGGGTTTGAGACTTTAATCTTTACGACTTTACGGATCTTTATATATGCACGATCAGCTTGTAACATTCAAACGACAAAGGAAAACATATGACCCCTTTAATGAATTTGGAATATTCTAAATGAGCAATTTGCATAAAACATACACAAACCATCTCCATATAAGGGATTTCCACACAATCTTTCCTTTAACCAGCCTTTAAAAAGTTTTTGGTGAATCACGTTTATTCATGAAAATACTTGTACGCAGATTTCACGCACAAATTTGTGCATACACGCGGTTATTAAATGAAAGCCAATGTTTACGTGATTAAAGTGAATGTTTTGTTTATGAAATAAAAGTCTTTATATATATAAAGCCCTAAAGTTTTGTCTTTTCTTATAAACAAGATACATTTGCTTGAGAAGTATCACTACAATATGATAAAATATGAAGACTTGCTTTCAGAGAAAGTACATTTAATAATTAAAGTTAATTTTTTTCTTACTGCATATTGATTGGATAAATGACGAATTTGCTGATCTGTTTCACACTTTTTAAAACTTTATCATTTTTTTTTATTTTAATCTGCACTGTTCTGACTGTGCAGATAAAAATAAAATAAATTGCTTTCATAGATTGTTTTGAATATGAATGTATTTTGTCTCTTCTCATGTAAATCTTTTCTCAAGGATATCTCACAATATAAAAATATTCATTAAGAATAAAACTTTTTCAGTGCAAAGAATTTAGTGATAGATTTTGCATTTTTTGAGTGACATTTAACATGAATTGAGGGAAATACTTGTGTGTGCAAACAGGCCTTCATTAGGCAGTATCACTTACTGTATGATATGCTGTATTTGGCATTTTAAACTGTCTTTTTGAGGCCATTAGTAACCACAGAGGTTTTAACTGTCCTCAAACCAGTGGAAAGCACATTATTCACTGAACTGAATTTTTAATAAATTACTTTTTTGTTGACAAGAAGACTTTTGTATCTTTCATTCTTTCCAAACAGCTCTGGCCAGGACTTGACCACAGAATCTAAAAAAATGTATTTTAGTCACAAACAACTGCTAGTATGTCATTGTGGCATTGAAACTGAGGGAAAGTAATAATGAATATTTTAGTGTAACACATAAGTTTCATCTGCTCTACTAACTACTAACGCCACTGATGTAGAACAAATAGTTTCGCAAGTAACCGATACAACACGCTAACCTGTTCTGAGAATAATGTAGGGCTTGGTGACACATTATCCCACTTTTAGCCTTCGGCTTAACAGCGCTATCCTGCTTTTAAACCTCCAATCATCATTTCACAGAACACAATGTCGTCAAACTAACATCTGAATGCTCTTAACTTTTAATTAATATACTACGGTGCAGTTAGGTCATGTTGTACACTTAGCATCTGACAGCCATTATTTAGGACAAGAATAGAAAAGTAAGTTTTCTCTGAGGTAAGTTCACAAACGAGTGAGTTTTCTGGCAGATTAATTTGATTTAATTGGTCCTCTCTTAATTAGGACACCTTCCCGGTGCTCCAGGTACTTCATGCTTGGATACACAGACATTATTCCATCTGAACACACACACACAATAAGAGAGAAAATTCTAAACAATTTTAATCGCTTAATAGCTTTTTAAAACATTAACATACCATTTCCAAAATTTTAAGAAGGCCATACTTCATATCAACTTACAACAAAAAAGACAGCAACATATTTTCAATTTTCAGGATCCAGGATGATTTTTTTTTAATTAATTATTTATAATTAATATGCTCACAAACAGCCAGTTGAATACTCTAGTGTCAAGCATAACAAGTAAATAGCAAATATTTACTTTATAATTTTCTTCCTTATTTTTTAAATAAATAAATAAAATAATTATGCTCAAAACAAGCACTTTCAAGCCCACTTAAATAATTTAGTCAAAAATAATTATAAATAGAATACAGAAATATTCACTATAAAAACATTCATGATTTTGTTACATGAGTTTTTCTATCTGTATAAATACCTTGCAGAGTCAAGCAAATAAATAGAATATAGAAATATTAACCATAGAATTTTTCACTTTTTCCTCAACTTTTTTTTTTTTTTTTTTTTTTTACAAATAAAATTATTCTGCTCACAAAGAACAAATTCTAGGCAATTTGGTGAAGCTGGAGTCAAGCGTAAAATAGAATGTAGAAATATTTGATTTTTGTTCCATTACTTTTTAAATAATTTAACAAATAAATCACATTTTTTCCCCCTAGCCAATTAAATGCAAAATAGAATACAGGAATATTCACTTTAGGAATGTCAATTACATTTTTAAATGAATAAATAAACTAGCCAATCGAATACCCTAGAGTCGAGAAATAAATAGAATGTAGAAATATTCACTCTAGAAGTTTCCATGATTTTGTTTCTTGACTTTTTAGACTAAATAAATAACATGCTCACAAAGGGCACTTTCTAGCAAATTAAATACCATAGAGTCAAGCTTAAAAATAAACAGTATTTGTGACCCTTGAGCACAAAACCAGTTTTAAGTCGCTGGGGTATATTTATAGCAATAGCCAAAAATACACTGTATGGCTCAAAATGACTGATTTTTCTTTTATGCCAAAAATCATTAGGACATTAAGTAAAGATCATGTTCCATGAAGATATTTCGTAAATTTCCTACCGTAAATATATCAAATTTTAAATTTGATTAATAATATGCATGGCTAAGAACTTCATTTAGACAATTTTAAAAGCGATTTTCTCAATATTTCCATTTTTTTGCACCCTCAAATTTTTAAATAGTCGGCCAAATACTGTCCGATCCTAACAAACCAAACATCAATGGAAAGCGTAATTATTCAGCTTTCAGATAACGTATAAATCTCAATTTCCAAAAAATGACCCTTATGACTGGTTTTGTAGTCCAGGGTCACATTTATATCCACTATAGAAATTCCCATGATTTTTGATCATTTCAAAATGACATATATTTCCCAGTTTTTCCATGTGCTGCTTCTTATTCCAGTCTAATCTCTTGGTGATGAGAAAACTTCAGGAAATGAGACCATTTCAGAGGAATGAGTGAGTAAAAGTCATACAGGACGCTTTCCTGATGTCCTTCTTAGAGCTCAGGTCGATTTCTCCAGTTCTGCAGCCTAAAATCATTACTATCCCATCTGCTGCTGGTGTGACCCCCTCAAACACACGGGGGTCACCGTGTCGGACCAGAAACGAAAACACTCACCCCGCGGGGGCCCACTTCTCTCATCTGACATTTATTTAACACTGGAGCCAACAGAAGCACGGGTCAAGAAAACAAAATACAATGACTCGCGCACAGGTGGCCATGAAAACTGGACAAACAACTTTAAAAGATCACGAAAGCAGTAAATCCGACAGAAGAACAGAAAACTAAGCCTAATAAACACCTTCTTCAAACATCTTACCTCCTTCGGCCCTCTGCTGTCTATCCTCCACAGCAGCAGCCACCACAAGCGCACTTATAAACTCATTTTAAGATTTATAATGTTATATTCGAGTCAGCAAAAACTCAAGCGGCCAGTCAAATCCCATCTTGCTTTAGTTTCTGCTTTGCTTTCAGTTTTGAGCGTCTCTTCCTCCAGCTGTTTTGGCCTGCTGAAGTGAGCTCGGCACGCGCCAAATAAACAGCTGCGTTACAGAAACTGAACTGCTGGACGATCGCTACGTTGCTATGGAGACAGTCCTGACCACCTTTGAGAAAAACTGACCTGTGAGACGTTCCTATTGGTGGAGGAGCGGCCCGCGTGGCTCCGCCCCCGAGTGGGAGGGGCGTAATCCTATACTAGAATTTGGGTGGAAATTTGATGGAAGAATTCTTAAGTGCAGAGGAGAGGAAGCTCACATATTCCAGCTGCCAAGGAATTTGTGTTTATTAATCGTCAGGTTGTGAGAGCTGGTTGGGTTTTTCACTGGTTATTTTTCTTGAGTCCCTGATCTGAGGCCAGCTCTGAAGCAAAGCCTGCTGTAATAGAGAGCTCTGGGCTGGGTCTTCAACTTCATGCATAGTTTGGTCCAAGGACGCATAAACTGCAGGACACAAAATGAATAGGCCTTCTGATTTGTGCATTCCTCTGACACAGACCCAGCCCTGCCTGCAGCGAGGAGGAGGCCGGTAATATGAGCAGATACGCTCGCAATCACTGCTGCTGCTCATTATGTGAGTTTTAAACGCCCTGTCACAGTCACAAGCTCTTTGTAATTAGACTACATTCAAATCAAACAGCTGTGGAGGGATGCTGGAGAGAGACTAAAGTCTGAGTACAAACACCAGGGCTTCACATCTCTTTCAAAGTGTTTATTTATTTATTTAATGACATGTAAACAATTATTTTAAATGTAGAAATTATAATAATGTAATATCGTGTATATTTAAAATAAATAATAAGTAGTTTTAAGTGCATGACTCACATTTAAATTGTTTAAAATGTCTTAAAATATATATTATATCATCATAGATTATATATTATTGGTATATATTAAATCAATATATAATTTAATATAATATAAAAATAACAGTGTATAATATAAATAATATATTATATAAATAGTATAAATTCTCTCTCTCGGTTTATATGTATATTTATATATTAAGGAAAAACATAGTTTTATGTAAAATAAATATATTTATTTATTTATTACTTTTTATTTAATTATATTTTTGTAATTCTTTGTAAAATGTAAACAATTAAAAATGATCATGTAATATGGTGTATAATATATAAATAAATAATAAATATGTATCGTTATTAAAATGATTGAATTTAAATTATTTATGTGTATTATATGAATAGTATGAAATATCAATAAATTATATGTGTGTGTGTGTGTGTGTGTATAATTAAAGATTTAAATGTAGAAAAATTTTAAATATTACATATTAATTAATATGAATATATAATGTAATAATAAATAATATAGTAAAAATAAAATATATATTTTTATATGAGTAATCTTCATTTATTTGAATATATATATTTATTACTTTTTATTTAATAATATTTTTGTATATTTTGTAAAATGTAAACAATTAAAAATTATAATGTAATATAGAGTATAATATAAAAATAAAACTAAGTTTATTCAACAACACATTCAAAGTATTGAAGTTGTCATTATTTGAAAAAAATATATATATATATGTTTACTTATATTATTTTGTACCATTTTAATCATAATATAATATAATTTTTAAATCTTTTTTATGTAGGTTTATATCCGATTAACAACTATTACAAACTCTACATTTTGCAGATTTACAGAATACTGTAAAAATAAAAACTCACTTAACAGTGTGAACTTCAATGACACTTACCTGTCAGTCACTGATGTTATGTGCATAGCTGACCATCATAGTATCCAGAAAAAAAAAAAAAAAAAAAAACATTTATTATACTTCCTCCAGAGCAATATATTCTCATCTAGATGAAGTTTGCAGGGACTCTTTTTTGAGTTCACAAGTTCTCCCCACACATTAGTCCCATGGAGGCACACAATTGGTTCGGTCGGTTAATCTGCCCAAAGATTAAGACAAAACAAAATCCGCAACAGCCAACCACTGGCGAGACATTGTTGTGTAAATCACTTCAATCTGGCCCCCACGAGCCTCCCCAGTATGAGTGAATGAGGCTCGGATGAGATTATTTCCACCAGCACTGGAACGAGCTCAGCTGTGCCAACCGACCTGCTCTGATCCCAGCTGTGGAAGTGGGCACTGTCTACAGGATTAGATCCGGCTATCTGTTCTCAGAACAGTCCATTCAGAGAAGTGTCACTGTAGTTGCACCATATTACCATAACCTTGAGCCTCTGAATGTGAAACTGGATCTCAAAGTGGTTTGAGATTCAGTTTGCTAGTGTAAATGCAAATGTGAAGTGATCTAATGCAATCCTGCTCCATAATCTTCATAAATGAGGGGTTTAGGGTTCAGTATCATTTGGTTTTGACCCTCGTTCACTAAGCTGTCAGTGGGAAAGGTCACTAGGAAAACATTGAGCTGGATGAGGCTTAGGCAAATGCAGTGTGATGGAGGAAAACGACGATTGCAGATGCAAACGCAAAACTTCATATGAAGTTTGCTGGTTACTTTTCATTTACGAGACAACCTTTACATGGGTTTGTGCAAAAAGGTTATAATAATGCATGTTTTCCTTTGCAAGAACTTTAAATGCACCCAATTCCTAGTGAAACTGCTCTATCTAGTGGTGAGAGCAATAAAATATTGTATCTAATCTGACTATTTTCAGTGTTTAAATTTTTATAAAGATCGCAAAGTACACAAAGAGTTATCTTAATGACTTCCATGTAAAATTCTATTTGATGCATACATTAAAATAATGAATATTTTTAAAAGAAAATGATGAAATGTTATTATATATTATATAGTGAAAATATACATTATCTCCTTAATTAAAATTTAAATGCTGGTCATGCAAATATAGTCAACAGTAAAGCAATACTTTTCTTAATAACTCCCATATAAAATTGTATTTGTCACTAAAATATATGTACATAAAAAAGTGTAATTGATTTATTAAGAAAAAAAAGTTAAATGTTATTAAATGTTATACAGTATTATAATTTAAGTATAATATAATGTAATATAATTTAAATATAATATATGATAAAAAATACAATTATATTATTATATATTATACTTAAATTATAATATAAAATTTCATTTCACATATATATATATATTGTGTGTGTGTGTGTGTTGTGTGTGTGTTGAGTGGTTTGGTGTAATAATTGTAATGCTGAAGGAAAGAGGTAAAGGAAAGAAATAAAAAAAATTAAAGGAACTTGTTAAAAAATGAAATAATATATTATAATATTTAATATAATGCACCATAAGATTTATAATATAAAAACATTGTAAAAAGTGTTGAAAAATACATTTAAATGAATATGTTAAGAAAAATATATTAAAAAGTAATAAAAAGTAAAAAATATATTATTATTATGCTGTATAATTTTTTATTTTCTATTTTATGTAAATAATGTATACATAATTTTACATATAATACTATAGTTTATTGTTAGGCTATATGTAGACTCCTTCTCATTATATTAACACCATTATTACATGATCAAATGATCTAAAATCTAACAATATTTTATAATATATTACACCTGTAACTTTTTAAAACATTATTTAGTTTGGAAACTATTGGTCTGAAATAAGCAGAAAGCACCTAGAATAAGAATGAAGTTTCTGTCAGGAATGTTCTCGAATGTCTTTTCATTCCGCCTGCTTTGATCCCTACGTGTTAAATATATTAATTATTTGTCTTAAAAACGCTCTGTACTACAATATCTCATCAAAACAACCCGTGTGAAGAATATAAAAGTCTGTGAAACTTAATAAAAGTCGTGTTGATCATCTGATGCGGGACAAAGGCATCAGCTGAGAGGAGGATGCTGCTGAAGTCACTCTGCTAGCCGCTCACGCTTCAGACCTAAACACACCGAAAGACGGTACATTTACTCTTTTAACCCCTTTAATATTGCATAAATATGACACGTGTAGTGTTTCGACGTGTTTTTAGTTGTTTTGGGATATCTCTGGATGGTTATTTCGTCGGTTTGTCGTCGTTTTTTGCACAACGGCGCAAGCTAGCTCTGAAAAACTGATAGCGTTAGGCGAAGTTCAACAGCTAAACTAGATTTACTGTAAAACAATAGCAATATCTACATGTACATGGGCTCGGTTTAACATTATATACATAAAAATAGTGTTGATAGGGTTTGAGTGAACTGTTTTTGTATGTTTAGGTAGTGAGTTTATTGGAGGATGGCATTTGTGAAGAGCGGATGGCTGCACAGACAAAGTGAGTGTTTATTACACTGTATTTATGTCCTTAACTCTTCTCGTGTTTTGCTGTCTAATTTGAGCATTTTAACATGTTTTAGTAATTCATATAAAAGTTTAAATTGCACTTTTATAATTTAAAACCTCTTTCTCATGAAATATAAATCAGTTGTGCGAAATGTTTAGCTTGGAGGTTGAATTGAAAAGCTTTTCAGTTTTGCTTTTAGTTTTAATTCAGGAAAGAAGACATGCTTGAATGGTTTGCTGTCCTCTTCTTATTATCTTGTCATGAGTTTTTAGATGGAAGTTGAAAAACAGCTGAACTTTGTGGCTCAAAACCTAGTAAGCTGACTATCTGGGCAGCTAGGCTGTATCTTGTTTGTCTTGTAAGTCTAAGATCTTTTTTAGATGAGGACTTCATTATTTTTGTTTGCTTAGACTTGCTTGAACAGTCCAGGTCAGATTACATTAACAAGTAGTCTTTTTTATTTAATATTTTAATTATTTTATACTACATTCATAATATGAAAAATAAAATATATATGCAGATACAGTTTATAATTTAATTATAATGTAATTTTTATTTTTTAATTATAAAAGGTAATTAAAACATTGCTGATATTAAACTTATTTTGTCTAAATGAATTATAATTAAAATTATTATATATTTTGTAATTTTAATACATTTATAATAAAGTTATAACATATATACTTGTGCTGTCAAACGATTAATTGCGATTAATCGCATCCAAAATAAGTTTTTGTTTATGTGATATACTGTATGTGTGTGCACTGTGTATATTTATTATGTAAATATATATAAATACACACACACATACAGTATATATTTTGAAAATATTTACATGTATATGTTTATATAATTTATATTATATATAAATTAGTGCTGTCAAATGATTAATCGCGATTAATCGCATCCAAAATAAAAGTTTTTGTTTACATAATATATATGTGTGTACTTTGTATATTTATTATGTATGTATAAATATATGCACATACAATATATATTTTGAAAATACGTGCATGTATTTACATAGATATATTTATATTCATATAATTTATATTATATATAAATATATTTAACATATAAACATAATATATTTTTCTGAAGTATATACATGCATGTGTTTGTATTTATATATACATAATAAATATACACAGTACACACACATATATTATATACACAAACTTATTTTGGATGCGATTAATCGTTTGACAGCACTAATATAAATATATTTAATATACAAATGTAACATATTTTTCTTAAATATATACATGCATTTATATATACATAATGAATATACACAGTACACACATATATATTATGTAAACAAAAACTTTTATTTTGAATGCGATTAATTGCGATTAATCATTTGACAGCACTAATATATATATTTAATACAACTTGTACTTAAATAATTTTAGAATGTAATTTAAAAAATAATATTTTAGAATTTTAAAAAGTCATTAAAAATGTAATTCTGAAATCTATCAGGCACCATCTTGCGGCGCTGGAAGAGGAACTGGTTTGACCTCTGGTCAGATGGACGTCTGGTCTTCTACGATGACCAGCAGCGGCGGGACATGGAAGACGAGATCCACATGAAGGTGGACTGCATTAACATCCGCAACGCCAGCGCATGTAGAGGTGGGTGTGATCCGCACTTCAGTCTTCATCTGCTGTCTTTCCTTCTGCTTTTGAACCGTGGAAGATGCGAAAACCTCAAAAGTGCCTTCTTATGTAGTACTTGACAGGTTTTTGCAAGTCGTTAGACCAACAGAGGAAGGAAAAAGCAAATAATAAGCAACCTGGAAAAGTCCTCATGTGTTGTTGTTGTTGTTCTTCTTCTTCATCCTCCATTATTTATTTCCAGAGCTCACGCCACCTGAGGGCAAAGGCAAAGACTCCCTCCTGCAGATCGTCTGCCGGGACGGTCGGGTCATCAGCGTCTGCGCAGACAGTGCAGACGATGCTTTGTGAGTCAAATTTTCTGTTATTATTTACAATGAGTTCTTCAAAATTCGATGTTTTCATACTAACTCGATGAATTTTGGCACAGGGCTTGGAGCATGGCACTTCAGGACGCCAGACTCAACACTGTGAGTTACACAAATGCAGTCTGACTGGGAAAATACATTCACATTTAAACTTTCCAGCAGCGCAGCTTCTGGAGCTGATTTCAGAAGCGTTACAGACGCATTTGCTGACATGGCTTGGTGTGTTTTGTAGTTTGTGCCGCCTCCTCAGGTCGGTTTTGCCGAGGACGTCGTAGCATCAGCTCCTCCTCCCTATTCTGAATTAAACCCAACTCCGCAGGTAATACTTGACAAATGTGGATTTCTACAAAAAATATTTGATTTTACTTGGATATCCAGCTTATGTTGTTGCATGTGTTTTAAAGCTCTTTTTAGATGTTGACTTTGTCATTTCTGTTTGATTATAAACTTGTTTGACCAGGAAGAAGAATTGAGGTCGGATTACGTTTACAAGCAATGCTTGAAAATATATTGGCTGCTATAAAAAGAATGTTATCAATCCCAATAAAACACTGCTTCAAATGATGCTTTCAGTTTGAACTAGTTCATCTGATGAAAACAGGACACTAATGTAGATTGTTTTCCGATTGTTATTTTCATGTTTTGGCTAATATTCTAATTCAACTTTTTTTTTTTTAATCAATATTATTTATAATTGATTATTTTTTATAATTATATCATTCATTAAATGTGATAAACATTATAACTTATAACAGAATAAATGTATAATACATTTAAATATGAAGATATAAGTGAATTTTATAATTGAATTATAATATAATTTGTACATTACAAATAAAATTTCCATTTTAGAATTATTAACAGTAATTAAAATATAATTAAACATAACTCCATATTCATATATATATATAGAGAGAGAGAGAATAAATGAAAAAAAATTATATGTAAAATGAGCATGTACAATTAAAATTTTAAATGTTCCAGAGCCAATAATAAAGACGTATTGGTAAAATATTGAAATAATTTAATTGTGTTATAATGTAATTTAAAAAATAACTTTTATAATGATTAAAAATAATGTAAAATGTAATTAAATATGACAAAAAGCTAAAGAAAATATATGATAAATAAAAATGGAAAAATACTTGTTTATGATAGAATTTTAAATAATTTAATAAAATGTTATGATTATTTAAAAAAATCGTTAATTTCAGTAAATGTGAAAAAAATCAATCAATAAATAAATACAAATAATTAATAAATACGATAAATAAAAACAAATAATTTTAATATAAAAATAGGGGAAATTAGCATGCATGATTAAAAAGTAAATATACTAAAATATATATTAATTTATTAATGAAATAATTTTTACAAATTATAATGCAATGATTTAAGTTATAGTACAGATAATTTAAAATGTAATTGAATATGAGAAAAAGAAGTAATAGAAATATTCTATATTTAAATGTTATGAGCATCCAGGAAAAAAGTAAAAACTATATATTTATACCAATTAAAAAAAAATAAGGTACTGATAAATCATGCATCCCTGATTTTTCCCCCTCATTTTCATCTAGGTTTTCTATCCTGATGGATATGGCGGTTATGTTCCTCATCCTCCGCCTTATGGCACACAGATGGTCTATTCCGCAGATGGCCAGCAGTATGCAGTTGCCTACCCGTATCATTATCAAGGTAACTGGAAGTTTGTTGACTTTTGACATATAACCTTTATGTAGTTTGATTGGCGTTTGGTTATTTGTGTCCATCAGGCGGATACGCACCCGGCGTCAACCACGTGATCGTGCAGGAGCGCCGGCGTGACGACACAGGTGACGTTGCTCTGGGGATGCTGGCCGGTGCTGCGACCGGATTGGCCCTCGGCTCCCTGTTTTCCGTATTCTAATGCGTTTGTGTGAACCCAGCCCAACCCCACCTGACCTACAGCGCAGGAAACCCTTCCTGTGTTGTTTTAACTTGGCCTTTACGCCTTGTAATGCGCAGGTCTGATAATGTAGCCGGGCTGGGCGAATATTCGCTTACTTTTCTGTATTTGTCTTTGTACCAAAGCTTATGTACTTTTGATTAGGCACCAACAAACGTGTTTGCTTTGCAAATTTAATCTGTAGCATACAAAGATATACATTAATATATTGGTGGCTGGACTTAAAATAAGGAAAATCAGTGAGGTTTATAGATCAGCCGCTGTTTAGAAACACAAAGTGTGTATTGTTTAGTCTAAAAATGTGTCGATTTTATACTAACGATGCCCTGTGAAGAAATGACACAGGCCTTGATGAAATGAATGATAGGCAAGTAGTTTTTTCTGTTATTTCTAATTAGAAAAGAAACAGTTTTAGTGTCGTTTGCAGCTGCAAAGCCAAAATTGTGTTGAATTAAATATTTTTGTGACAGTCTCGGTTAAAAGGAATAGTTCTCTCAAAAATGAAAATTCAGTTGTAATCTTTTTTTTTTTTTTTTTAAATCTGTAAAAGTCTATAATCAGTTGTTTTGTCTTTTCTTTTGTTTTGGCATAAAATATTCATTTTATTGTAGGGCAAACAGGACCTGGAAAATTTTGTTGAATATGTGTAAAATATATATATACATCATACATGTGTCTGTTTCATCAATTAAAAAGACAGACATATAAATGTATATATATAATTTTCATGTCTGTTTTGTTTTTGTTTTTTAATTGATGAAAATTTCAATTTTTTTAATAAAAAATTTAGCAAAAATCTTTTTTTTTTTTTGCAAACAGCAGCCTGAACATTTTGTTAACTGTCTTTAAAAATCATGTGATTTCAAGAAATTTGAGAGTGAGTAAATAATGACAGAATTTTCATTTTAGTGTGGAATATTCATTTAAATCTAATTTGACAGGAAAACCTGTAATAATACTGATGATGATACATAATTAATACTGTTGACGGTGATTGTGATGTAATTCAGGAAAGAGTGAAGAGTGCGTCCTTAAATCTACCGTACCTTTTCTAAAAGTTTTTTCCTTTCTTTGCCTTTGTTTTTGTGGCGGCCTTCTTTTAACTCATTTTATTGTTTATTTATGCTCAGTGTTATCAAGTGTGTATTTTCCGCTTTTTTGTGGACACTTTCTTTGAGATTTATTTACTTTGAAAAATGTGATTGACTTTGTCTTGATCTCTAATTTTGTGTATTTTTTTTCTCGAGAGTTAATACAAAATGTAAAACATTCACAATGTTTGTGATGGGATGCGATAAGGGAAACTTCAGGGAAAAGTCGGATCGACGTGATCGGTTAGATTTACACAATTATGTAATGATTTGTTCTTTACTGTACTTTGACTTTGTTGTGTTTACATAACAGGTATAATCATGAGTATATAAGTGATAATAATCGTAAATGTTTAATGCATACAAGATGTATCAGTGAATTTCAGTTTAACTCAGGTCCTTTGTTTTTAAATGTTTGTGACTGAGTGTAATGGACCAGTGATTTAGAAAAATGACATTTTTCAGCTGACACCATACTTTATTGCTTATATCTGTTTTTCTTAATTGCCTTGCTGTTTGAACCTCAAAAAAACAATTTACATGTTAATATATACCCACATAATCATCTGTGTTATTTATAAACTATTAAAATAAGATGTCTTGTGATTCTTTGGGTCAGTTCATTCATTACGTTTCAGTTTCAAGCAGCGTATATTATAGGCATTAGATGAAAGTAAAAACAGAACAAGATCTGAAAACCACAAAGAGCAGAATCACGCGATTAGAGGTAGTTTAAACATTTTATTTACAGAGAAAGTAGAAAAAGAGTAGAAAAACAAACACTTCAAAGGCGACAAAGAATGAGGTCTGCACACCCAAAACATGTATTCACATATTTGTAAACACTTTTTCACAGCTCACTGGTTGATTCTGGTCCCAAGTTATTTATTAACTTCAATGTTAGTGGTTTTAAGACTAGACGTTTTTAAGTCTTTTTTTGGCAATAAGGTAGATAACCAGACATTGAGGCACAAGTGACCAACTTAACAAATACAAATTATCTCTTTTTTTTTTATCTCTCTCAGAAGTCAAAATAAAAATATTATGACCCATTTACAACAAACCATTTAAAATCAAGAGGATTTTTAGTAATAATGAATGGATATCTGATCTGATTGGTTATGTTCAGGATTATATTAAGGCTCACAAAATTGTTACACCCCCCAAAAAATCTCAGTGTTAAAGACTGACCAAAGATTTTGAAAAATAAAATATGGAGAAGGAGCTTTGTAAACATAATGGAAAAATATAAATAAATGCCATGTGAATCCTGCAAAAATTCATCCCTCCTGGCCAAAGTCCTCAGTGAACTTCTTCAGCTTCACCAGATCCTCCTCGTTCACAGTGGGCTTGGTCTTCTCGAGTGACCTCAACATGTCCTCCTGAGACACACAGACAAGATCAAAACAAGCTCTGGGAATTTAGCTTTTTTCCTCCACTAGTTGCAAGCTTACCAAGCTGACTATCGGCTCCAGGAGTTTATCACTCGCTACATCCACCCAGGTCATGTGGATCGCGCCCGGGTCGTTTGGAGAGCAGGGCGTTAAGAGGTCATCCACCACAACATCTGGGTTGTTCCATGCCTTTCCACAGACCTGTTAAAACAGACATGAGAGAACGGATTCAGCTCGATTAGACACTTTACTAGGCGCGCAAACCTATGCAAGCTTGCTTCCACCCTGGGATAAAAAAAGTAATTGTGACTATTTATTTACAATGGGTACGGAAAGTAATCAGACCCCCTTAAATTTTTCACTCTTTGTTATATTGCAGCCATTTGCTAAAATCATTTAAGTTCATTTTTTTTCCTCATTAATGTACACACAGCACCCCATATTGACAGAAAAACACAGAATTGTTGACATTATTGCAGATTTATTAAAAAAGAAAAACTGAAATATCACATGGTCCTAAGTATTCAGACCCTTTGCTGTGACACTCATATATTTAACTCAGGTGCTGTCCATTTCTTCTGATCATCCTTGAGATGATTCTACACCTTCATTTGAGTCCAGCTGTGTTTGATTATACTGATTGGACTTGATTAGGAAAGTCACACACCTGTCTATATAAGACCTTACAGCTCACAGTGCATGTCAGAGCAAATGAGAATCATGAGGTCAAAGGAACTGCCTGAAGAGCTCAGAGACAGAATTGTGGCAAGGCACAGATCTGGCCAAGGTTACAAAAAAAATTTCTGCTGCACTTAAGGTTCCTAAGAGCACAGTGGCCTCCATAATCCTTAAATGGAAGACGTTTGGGACGACCAGAACCCTTCCTAGAGCTGGCTGTTCAGCCAAACTGAGCTATCGGGGGAGAAGAGCCTTGGTGAGAGAGGTAAAGAAGAACCCAAAGATCACTGTGGCTGAGCTCCAGAGATGCAGTCGGGAGATGGGAGAAAGTTGTAGAAAGTCAACCATCACTGCAGCCCTCCACCAGTCGGGGCTTTATGGCAGAGTGGCCCGACGGAAGCCTCTCCTCAGTGCAAGACACATGAAAGCCCGCACGAAGGACTCCAAGATGATGAGAAATAAGATTCTCTGGTCTAATGAGACCAAGATAGAACTTTTTGGCCTTAATTCTAAGCGGTATGTGTGGAGAAAACCAGGCACTGCTCATCACCTGTCCAATACAGTCCCAACAGTGAAGCATGGTGGTGGCAGCATCATGCTGTAGGGGTGTTTTTCAGCTGCAGGGACAGGACGACTGGTTGCAATCGAGGGAAAGATGAATGCGGCCAAGTACAGGGATATCCTGGACGAAAACCTTCTCCAGAGTGCTCAGGACCTCAGACTGGGCCGAAGGTTTACCTTCCATCAAGACAACGACCCTAAGCACACAGCTAAAATAACGAAGGAGTGGCTTCACAACAACTCCGTGACTGTTCTTGAATGGCCCAGCTAGAGCCCTGACTTAAACCCAATTGAGCATCTCTGGAGAGACCTAAAAATGGCTGTCCACCAACGTTTACCATCCAACCTGACAGAACTGGAGAGGATCTGCAAGGAGGAATGGCAGAGGATCCCCAAATCCAGGTGTGAAAAACTTGTTGCATCTTTCCCAAAAAGACTCATGGACCATGTGATATTTCAGTTTTTCTTTTTTAATAAATCTGCAAAAATGTCAACAATTCTGTGTTTTTCTGTCAATATGGGGTGCTGTGTGTACATTAATGAGGAAAAAAAATGAACTTAAATGATTTTAGCAAATGGCTGCAATATAACAAAGAGTGAAAAATTTAAGGGGGTCTGAATACTTTCCGTACCCAGTGTATATAAATTCAGAATTACAAGATATGAACTCACAATTCTGAGAAGAAAAGTCAGAATTATGAGAAATAATAAGACAGAATTGTAAGATATAAAGTTGCAATTACTATTTATTTTATATTCCATGGCAGAAAAAAGAACAGAATATGGTAGCTTGTTTCCGCCATGGGATAAAAAATAAAAATAGAAATAAATAAATAGAAAATAAAACTTTTTATCTCACAATTCTGACTTTTCACGCAATTTTGAGAAAAAAAAAGTCAAGAGTTGCAAGATATAAACTTTTTTTTCCTCGCACTCAATCTTGTAATTCTGATTTTTTTTAAAAATAATAATTTCAGAACTGCAAGATATGAAGTCTGAATTGTGAGATATAAACTCACAATCCTCAGAAAAAATGTTGGAATTGTCAGAAAAAAAAAAGCCAGATTTATAAGATACAAACTAGCAAAAAATTATTTAATTTTTATTTTTTTATTCTGTGGTGGAAAAAAGAACAGAATTTGGAAGCCTATTTCTGCTATGGGATTAAAAAAAAAAGTAATCGTGAAGGTAAATTTAAAGGTAATTAAACTGTAATTTTATTTCACAATTTAGACTTTTTTTCCCAGAATCACGAGATATAAACTCAGAACTGAGAGATGTAAGAATTTAGAGAAAAAAAAAGTCAGAATTTTAAGGAATAAAATTTTTCTATCTCATTAATCTGACTTTATATCTCACAATTATGTGAGAAAACCTCAGAAATCCAAGATAAAAAGTATGAACTATGAGACAAAGTCATAATTACCTTTTTTAAATCCCGTGGCGGAAACAAGCTTCCATACAAATGTCATTCCGTACCTTTTTGAAGTGGGACGCAGACTGAACTTTGCGGATGGGCTGCATGAGGGCGTCACGAACGACGATGCTGATGTCAGCACCCGAGTAGCCGTCAGTCTTCTTCCCAAGAGTTATGAAATCCTCTTCGTTGAGGCTATTGGGAGTGGAGCCGAGGTGCAGCTTGAACATGGCGGAGCGAGCGTGCTTCTCGGGAAGAGGGATGTAGATGCGCTTTTCAAACCTATAACCATGAGACAACAATAAACCAATTCCTATATTTCAAGACATGAGAATTTGAGTGGATTTGCATGACGCACCTTCTCCTGATGGCAGAATCCAGCGTCCAGGGGATGTTCGTCGCTCCAAGGACCAGAATTCCTTCGTTGTCGTTTCCTACGCCTGCAAGAATGAGAAAATTATGTTTATAAGCAATAATATAATAAATAATGAAAACTATTATGAAAACAGCAAAGAAAACAACTGCTAACAAAAAATATTAAATAAAAATAAAGGACTTCAATATAATTGAAAAAAAAATATTTTATAACATTAAGTTTTTGTAATATTGTATATTAAAAAATAATTAGAAGAAGAAAGAAGAATATAAAGAAATTATTAAAATATTATCTGGAAAAAATTAATTCACAATAATTGTATAGCATATAGAATACGAAAAGTTATAATATTTTAAAAATTATGAACACAAAAAAACCCCTGAAATTATTTTTTTAAACAAAAATATCACTAAAATGTTGACTTCAGTGCGCTAAAATATTATAATATACATAATAATACAATTTAATAATACATTATCACGTTATGCTACATACACACACACACACATACATATATACATATACACACATATATATATATACATATATATATACACACACACACAGTAATTGTATAGCATGTATAACAATAAATGTTGGTCTGAAAAAGCATTAAAAAAAACTTATAAATATAAAAATCTAAATAAAAATAACCGACTTCAATATAAACATTTTTTTATATTATATTATAACATTATATAGGCATCAGCATGGAAGCCCTTTTCCGGAACAAAATAAAAAGTAAAAAAAGGTAATTGTGAGTTTATATCATTCAATTCTGACTTTACAACACACAATAATAAACTCAGAATTCTGAGAAAATATCAGTATTTTTCCCCTCAGAATGGGAAATTATAACTTATAATATATATCTCACAATTCTGAGAAAAAAAGTCTGAATTGCGAGATACAAACTTGCAATTGCGAAAAAAGTCAGAATTGCGAGATATAAACTCGCAATTGCGAAAAAAGTCAGAATTGCGAGATATAAACTCGCAATTGCGAAAAAAGTCAGAATTGTAAGATACAAACTCGCAATTCTAAGACAAAAAGTCAGAATTGTCCGTTTATATATTGCAATTCTGACTTTAATTAATCGCAATTCAAATTTAAATCTAAAAAAAAAAAAAAAAAAAAAAAAAAAAAAAAAAAAAAAAAAAAAAAAAAAAAAAAAAAAAAATCGCAATTACTTTTTTTTATTTTTTATTCAGTGGCAGAAACAGACTTCCATACTTCAGCAACCCAACAGAGGATGAGTGGTTTAGAGAATGGATCGATGGATGGATTATTATGTTAATATAATATCCAAATAAATAAATACATACATAAATAGCATTTATATATATATAAACAAAATAAAAACTATTTCTGAACCATTAACACTAAACAGGAATTGAACCTACATAAGAAAATAAACAAAAAAAGTCGCATTTTCAAAACTACAACATCCCTGCCAAATGAGACAAATTTGCTCTTGCGACAAAGCTATCGCTAGCTTTGCGTTTACCTTGCATCTGGACCAGAAACTCAGTCTTGATCCTGCGGGCCGCTTCGCTCTCGTTCTCGTTTCTGGAGCCGCACATGGAGTCGATCTCATCGATGAAGATGATTGAAGGCTTGTGCTCCCGAGCCAAACTGAACAGATTCTTCACTAACCTATCAGACAATAACAGAATTATCAACAAACATTTTAATGTGACAGAAAATAATATATAATATATTCCCACTTAACATTTGAGGAGCACTCACTTCTCGCTCTCTCCCAGCCACTTGGACACCAGGTCTGATGACGAGATGGAGAAGAAGGTGGAGTTGTTGGCCTTGGTAGCCACTGCTTTAGCCAGGTAGGACTTTCCTGTTCCTGGAGGACCAAAGAGCAGAATCCCTCTCCACGGAGTGCGTTTCCCTGCGGATAGTGATGAGCTTCAGAACACTTCAGAAGACATTTTCAGACATATTAACACATGTACACACACAACACACACACACACCCATCATACCAGTGAAAAGATGAGGAAATTTGATTGGCAGGATGACCGCTTCTTTAAGGGCCTCTTTGGCTCCTTCCAAACCAGCAACATCGTCCCACTTAATGTTGGGTTTCTCCATGACAATAGCACCTGGAAAGTATGAAAATCCATATTTTTTTCTCCTGTTGTGGCTTCTTTAATAAAGTCTGTTGAAGACAAAATGTTGTACCTTGGAGTTGACTTTGGAATTTCTTTTTCTCTGCATCGCCGTCATCACTGTCAGTCCTGCATAAGATGAAATTTAGCATTGTGTTTACTCTGTGTAACAGGAAGTGGATTAGTCGATTGAGCAGGAAGTAGATCCTCTCACCCTTTATCGTCAGACTGGGGAACTTTGACAGGTTTGGAGGGCGGCGCGCTCTCTTTCTTCTTCAGGTACTGCTTGAGCTGCTCCGCTCGGTCCAGATAATCGGCACACTTCGCTCGGATGCTCTGCTTGGCCTTTTCGCCCTGAGCGTCATCTGCATCATAAAACATCACAATAATAATAAAACATATGCCATCTTCAGGTTATGGATTTTTGCTCAATGAACTGCATTGAATACATTTAAGATATAAAAGACAATTTATAGTATACAAATAATTTAAATAAATAAATATATAAATACAATTTAAATATATTAAATAATTCATTTATAATAATCATTTAAACATTTAATATTTAAATAATATTATAAATAAATGATAATTATCTGCACTATAAAATATCAAAACAATAAAACGTGCCATTATTTGTTCATGCTCAATAAACTGCATTTAATAGTGAATTAAATACATTTAACATATGAAATACAATATAAATAAATAAATAAGCAAATAAGTAATTAAATAAAAATACATATAAAATAGTAAAAAAAAAAAAAAAACTATAAAACTTTACAAAGTGCCACTATTAATTCAGGATTTTTTGCTCACTAAATTGCATTTAATAAAGGATATTAATAATATATAATATTATTAATATATAACAATAACAATTAAATAAAACACAATAAATATATACATATATTATAAAAATACATATGGGGTCATCTAAATAATACAATTGCTTAAAAAAAAACACAATATTATAATGTGTGTATATTGTATGTTAACTCATATACATATATATATTCATGTAGGCTATATATACACATGTATGTATGTGTGTGTGTGTGTGTGTGTGTATATATATATATATATATATATATATATATATATATATATATATATATATGGATCTTTATATGAAATATTATACTTAATAATTAATATTATAAATAAACAAGTAATTTTTATTAATATATATTAATAATATTTCATATATTATTAATATTTTATGATATATTAATATACTATTAATTTAAACATTTTTAAATGAATATAGACTGTTTAAATATAAATAAACATAAAAATAAAACATGAATATATTTAGAAATTGCACATGAAATCTAAGTGAAGTTTATAAATAGTGGCTTTTGGCTTCTTACATTTTACCACATGAAGAAAATACTGGATTGCATGCTGATAGAGGCGCAGAGCTTCCTCATAGTTTTTGGCCTTGTCCTCCTCAGAGGCTCTGCTGGCCAAATCAATGGCTTTCTATTGTGCACAAGTAAATATAGAAGAGACATTCAAAAAGGAAAAAAATAGTGTTTTTCTTGCTAAGGCTATTGTATGTTTCATAAATGCACCCAATTACATACAATATTTGGATATAACACAAATAAAAATGACTGGAAATCAAAATTATTCCGCACACAAGTGATATTTAAAATGTTTAAGGCAAAAATAAAATAATAAAATTGTCTAGTTACACAAACTCCCAAATATAGATGCCTTGATCAGATTATAGAGCAATGACAGGCCTGTTTAAATGTTTTAAATCTGTGCTGGACTGTCTGTCTTAAATAAGAAGATGTTATAGTGTGGTGTAATGTACGGATAACTGGTTAAACCAGTTTTAGGAAAGGCTAATGAATACATACAGCAGATAAAAACGAACAAGACAGGAGCTAAAAACAAAAAAACCCTTTACAATGTGACAAATAAGTCAAGAAGCACTTTCTTAAATGTATGTATGTATCAAAACAATAAACAAGCTACCTAAATATAACGAACACATTAGTGTTTACCGGTTAAACAACACATATATCCTAAACCTCAACAACATAATTATATGTTAGACTGTACGTTGTCAAAGCATACGCTTAAATAGAGCAGAAAAACGATAAAAACTATAACAATAATCCACATATCATAAATATAATAGCATGGAAAGGTTCACTATTACGGCTGTCACACCGCTTACCTGTAAATTAGCATTCGTCATTGTTGAAGGTGAGTTTGTAATAAGTTACTGCGGGAACGGTTCAAATATATACATTTTTTAATGAACGTATCGCGGAATCTCGGTGTGTCGGTAAATCTGTGCGTCTCGCGCACTTCCGCGTCGAGCGGTCACGTGACCTCACGAGCCTCGAGCCACGCCCTCACTGCGACGCACGCGCCAGAACTCACTACTGCTTTAACATCAGACTGCTCTGTACAGACATTTTAACAAAAAATTACAGTAATAAAAAATAAATTCACGGTTTAAGCAAATAAATGGATTTTAAAATATTTCATTCCCTCATAAAATACGTTAAAAACTAGCATTTTCGTTTACATTTATAATTTTGAGAAATAAACAGTTTACCACACTTCTTACACAGACAAAAAGCTACATAAAATGTTAAGAAATGCATATTTAAGAACCAAGATTTTGATATTTCTTGAAGATAATATAAACTCCAAAACGCATTTCAGTGGAGAATAAATATGGCAAGAAAAAAATACACATCAAAGAGCTAATTAGTTTACAAATAAATAAATAAAGTCAAATTAAAAATTAAATATTTTAGCGGTTTAAAAAAAATGGAATAAAATTTAAAACTGTGTTTTTGTGTATGCAATCAAATAAATATTTTTTAAAAGACGTTAAAAGCAGCATTTTCATTTATTGTTTCGACAAACATACATTTTAGCACACTTCTCACAGATAAAATGTTAAGAAAACAAATATTTACGCACCAAGATTTAAACTTTTATAAAGAAAACAAAGTCTGACTTCCATTTCAGCCGAAAGTAAATATGGCAAGAAAACTACTCATCAAAGAGCCAAGAATATATATATTTTTTAAATCTTTTTATTTATTAATGTTTTTTAGCAAGTATTGAGCTTTTTTTTAATTGTGTTGTGACTATTTGTTATTTGGTTGTGGTTTCCTTTTCTTTGTTTTAGTAGTTCTAGTATGACATAAACACTGATTCATGAGCTCTTTTAATGAAAACATGCTATTAATTAAAATATATTTGCACGCTACAAGACACTTCTAAAATAATACCAAAATAATTTGTTAATTTTATAAAACAAATTTTTCAACAAAAAAAGCATAAGCTGCTTCTTACAAAATATACAAATTTGATAAATGCTTTAGACTTAAAAAAAAAAAAAAGTACATTATGTCATATTTCCGAGATGAAGAATAAGCAATTCTGCTTTTCAGTGCATTGTTGCAAGCAAGCACCATTATAAGATGGGCTGTATGAGACAGGAAAGCAGCGGCTCCTCTCTCAGGAGGATGTAGTGCATTCATTTTTCATCAACCTAAAAACAAGGACGGCAGAGAGAGCTAAGAGAGCAAACCCAGCAGTCATCAACTCCCTCCGTTCAGCAGCGGCAGGCGCAGGACTCTCAGGATGCGCTCGTTCTTCGTCAGATCCTCCGGCAGTTCATTATTCTGTGGAGAGAACGTGCCATTAAAACACTTTTTAGCTGTTGACTGCAGGACATTCATTACTTCACACTGACCAGTAGATGTCAGCACTAACTTATTTTCTGTTAACCTTTATACTATTTTTTGACAGAACACTTTTACCTATGATTTTACCTACAC
Organism: Spinibarbus caldwelli; assembly: GCA_039654775.1. Classification (NCBI taxonomy): domain Eukaryota; kingdom Metazoa; phylum Chordata; class Actinopteri; order Cypriniformes; family Cyprinidae; genus Spinibarbus; species Spinibarbus caldwelli. The sequence continues at coordinate 15,890,712 of CM077230.1, read as the reverse complement.
ACACCTATATATATATATATATATTATTAAATATAATTTTGCAAGTTGTCCATGTAAAATAATATCAATATTATTTAAACAATTTTTAAAAAATAATTTAAAACATAAAATAAAGTACTACTACTACTAATAATAATCATCATTTTTAAAATAAAATAATAAAACAATAATTAATTAAATATAAAAGACAAGGATGAAATGATTAGTATACAACTATTTAAATAAATAAATAATTATATCAATATTTTAAATAAAGAAATAATTAATAATATACATAAATAAATTAAAATAGTGTAATTTATTGATGTACATCAATTATTATATATTTGGGTTTGTTTTGAACAATTTAAATAAAGCCTACAAATAAGATTAAATACATATATTAGATAGACAGATAGATAGATAGATAGATAGATAGATAGATAGATAGATAGATAATAATAACAATGTAATTTGATGCAAATCAGTAATTATTATTCAGTAATAAATAATTTAAATAAATATATATATATATATATATATATATACACACACAAACATATGGGGTTGTTGTGAACAATTTAAATAGAGGGGTACATATACTAAGCAAATACTATGGATAACAAAATAAAATATTTAAAAAAAATAAATGCATATAAAAAAAAATATATATATATATATATATATATATATATAGGATAATATGTGTGAATTAACTTGTTATAATCCGCATGTCTCAAACTCACCTTGTTGGGTAAAGCTGGATCAGCATTTGCCTTCAGCAGAAGTTCGACAGTTTTTGGATTCCCGCCCATGACGGCAGCATGAAGAGCTGTAGAACCGTTCTAGATTGCAGGACAAAACACACACAGTCACAACCGAACCACTTTCTGGACGTTCTGGAGGTCAGATGATGCTGTCGTACCTTCAGAAGGCTGAGTGAAGGAGAGAACTTGAGCAGCTCCTCAATGACGTTACAGTGGCCTTTATGTGCCGCCTTGAACAGAGCCGTGGAGCCGTCCTTCAGTCAGAAACACCAGAGAGAACACAACAAACCAGGCCTTTGTCAAACATTTCATGCATTTTTTATAAGCTTCTTTTCTTTTCCACCTGGCTGAACGGTCTGATTCAAACCAAGGCAGAATATGAAGAGATATGGGGAAAATGTTGTGGAAAATAAAATAAATATTTTTTAAACATACTTTTCTATCTGCGTCACGGTCTGCGCCTCGCAGCAGCAAAACTTTGACCACCTCGCTGTGTCCCATCTGAGCTGCCATCCAGAGCGGAGCTGTGCCATCCTGACCCAAAAAACACATTCAACATGGAGAACAAAATGAAATGCATAATAGCAAACCAAACACTGCTAATCAAAACCAAACTACGCATAAGCCATGAGTATAAATCAGACCTCTCGCGGCTGATTGACTTTAGCCCCGGATGACAAAAGCTGCCGTATTACGGTCACATGACCCTCTTGGGACGCCAAAAATAAGGCCGTCGCACCATCCTGAAACGGAGAAGATGTGTATGATGAAAATGGTATTTAGAGAATAAGACAATAGACAAGAACAGACAAGAATATGATCTTTTATACATAAAATAGCACTACATTAAATGACAAATTAATTAAAAATTGTTATTGAGTTAAAATATGAATAAATATAATATTAATTCTGAATCAATTAATAAATATAAGATAATAAAACCCTATTAAATAAAAATAGAAATAAGACAAGAGTAAAAACAAACAAATAAATAGATATTACACTACACTGAAATAACATTACATAACAAAAAATAAAATAAATTAATAAATATAATAAAAAAAATCTAATTAAATACAAAAAACATAAATAAAAAATAATAGTCACATTAAAATAATATTAAATACAAATTAATAATGTATTCAAAATAAATTTAAAAGAAAATCAGAATTACAACATTTTAATTAAATGAATGAATAAATACATTTAAATAAATATTAGATTAGATTAAAATAACATAACTAAATTAAAAACAAAATTAAACATTAAATTAAAAATAAATTAATAAATATAACAAGAAAAATTAGTAAAACACAAAGTAAACAAATATTACATTAGTTTAAAATAACATAATTTTACATTAAATAAATAAATATTACATTAGACTGAAACAACATTAAATAAAAATGAATTTTAAATAAATGCAATGACATTCTTGGCAAGACGTTAAAACTACTAAACTATTTCCACCAAATTATTTGAAAACGTTTGGTGTCTCCCAAGGATATGTTTTAATTGAACCTGTGTCTTAAGAGCAGAGTCGAAACACTGAATCGGCAGAAACCTTAGAGGAACTGGCACAAACATGCATCAGGCTTTTAGGCCTCATGGGAGGAATAGAGTTGACTAACATTGAGCTGGTCGTGGACGTTGGCGCCGTTCTTCAGAAGGGTCTCCACCACTTTGGAGTGACCGTACTGACAGGCTGCGGAGAGCGCCGTGCCGCCATCCTGGAGATCACAAACCAGTCGATTTATTCACAGTCACAGCACACCTCAGTCTCATTTACAGCTAAATCACAGCGCACCTTTGTCCGAAACTCTGTGGACGCTCCAAATTCAAACAGGAGCTTGACAATTTCATTGTGGCCCTGCTGTGAAGCGAAGAAGAGAGCGGTGGAACCTGTCTGAGGAACAGAGACTTCATCAGCAGCCGCACACACACACACACACACACACACCCATCTGAGGAGTCATATTAACAACCTGACACTCAGCTTAGACAGAAATAACTTTCACTGCTGCTTATTGCTAGGGAGACGCCAACAGAAATGCTGCTGAGGAATATAAAATATAAAGAGCCAAAACAAAAACAAACAAACAGACAGACAGACAGATAGATTACATTAGATTTAAATAATACATTAAATTCAAAATTAAAAGAAAAACAAATATTAAAATACATTTAATAAAAAAAATCTATATCATTTTTTTTTATAAAGGTTATTAAATATTTTGATAATTATTACAAAAGGGTCTGACTATAATAACTATATATAACTTAATAGTAACAGTTTTGTTTAAAACAAAACTAAGTATTGTTAATTCTTGTAGGATCTGTATCACTTTCGATATATTATACAAACTGTATATTTACTAATTTTCAGATTTAAATGCTATAAAAAAGGCTATTCGCTAAAGAAAAATAATCTACAGAAAAAATAGGCTATAAAAATAAAAACACCATTCACTTAAAATTTCATTAAAATAAAATGTATTAATTAAAAGAGTATGTTAATATGAGTCTGTTAAACAAAATGACAAGACAAAAAAAAAGAACAAAATAAAAAAGAAACTAAGAAATAAATGTTGAACGAATGAATTTATATTCGATTAAAACAACATTACGTTAAATAAATATTAATAAACTAACAAATAAAAACATTAATTAAATTAAAAAACAAAATTAATCAATAAAACAATAAAATAAAATCACTGAATTAGATTAAAATAACTTTAAATAAAACAAAGAAATTAAAATGCATAAATATATGAATGTGTAAATAAAAATCTAATTAAATATAATAAATATATTTTATCATAAATATAATAATTTAAAATAAATGCATAAATATAAATGTATAAATAAAATATATAATTAAATCTAATAAATATTACATTTTATTATAAATAATAAAAAATCGAATTGAATAAAATAAAAATAACAAAATGAAGGAATGCGTAAACAATACATTTAATAAAATAAATAGATTATAACATTACATTAATGAAAAATAAAAATTATATAACAAATTAATAAATTTAATATTGAAAAATCCAAATAAAATATAAAAATAAAATTAAAAACAAAAAAACAAATAATTATTAAATTAGATTAAAATAACATTATATTAAATAAAATGCCATTAAATATACATTAAATATAATAACAAAATCAAATTAAATACAATCAAAACGAACAAACTAAATTACAACTAAAAATAAAAAATATTTCATCCAAATAAATAAAATCTTATAGTTAGGCTGAAATGTTTAGATGGATGTTTTCCTGTAGTTTAAGAAGTGAAGATGTGTAAATTTAATAATATGAGACCAATTTATTACAAAACACTCTAGAAATAGTCCATTATAACAGCAATCTAAGAGCATCAGTACCTCTCTCTGCAGATTAATATCTGCACCTTGCATGATGAGTTCCCGGACACACTCATAATGACCGCTGTATGAAGCCACCATTAATGCTGAGGTACCGTACTGTGAAAACACACAGAAAGCATTATCATATGCCATACAACCACTGGAACAGTGAAGCATGCATGAAGGAAGAAGCTCGTACTCCATCTTTACAGTCGACATCCACTCGGCCGCTGTTCAACAACAGCTGAAGCAAAGCCAAGTTTCCTTTCCTCGCGGCCCAAAACACCGCGTTGGCAAGCGGCGTCTCCTTCTGTCAGACACACAAACAAGCAAAATCACACAGAAACATAAACACATCAACGCAGACAATCATCATTTCTATGACAGATCACAATATTATCTCATGTGGACATTAACATGGCTAAATACAGTTTATATTACTATATTATTGAAGGATATCAGTATAAATCTTCATATGCAACAGGGTCAAAATTAAATGAGTGTTGCTGAATAAAATATCTTTAGGGGTTTTTTAAAGAAAAAAAAATCATTAAAGTAAATGAATTGAATAACACTCATTTAAAATTATATATATATATATATATATATATATATATATATATATATATATATATATATATTTATTTATTTATATTTAAGAAAATATGTTATGTTTCTATATAAAATAAATTTATATATATATATATAATATAAAATATAAGAATATAGATATATAAATGTATATACTTGTAAATATTTTTTAAAAAAATATATACTGTATGTGTGTGTATTTATATATACATAAATATACACAGTACACATATATTATGTAAACAAAAACTTTTATTTTGGATGTGATTAATCGTGATTAATCGTTTGACAGCACTAATATTATTTATATATTTATATATATATATATATATATATATATATATATATATACAAAAGTGTCTGTATTTATACATATATGAAATGTGAAGTATTTATAGAATATAGCTAGACAACATTTTTGGTTGTAGCATAAAATAAAATATATAAAAATAACATTAATTTTAAATTAAAATAAATTGCATTTAAATATTTTTTTATTGACAAATAAATTTATATTTATTATTTTTAGGTCTGTAAGAAATTTAATTTTTTAATTTTTCAAATTAAAATAAAACATTACATCAAAACAAATACGCATAAATTCAAAAGTGTAGGATATGCGTTATATTAAACAAAATGACAGTAAAAAATGTTTATATGTATATATATTTTTTTAATTTTGTAAGGAAAATAAGACAATTCATAGAAAAAAGAAAAAAAGAAAAAAAATAGCCTATAACTTAGATAAAAATAGCAATAGATTATAGTCTATAATAGTTATAGCTTACACTGTAATATAATACAATAGCATTCATTTAAAATGAACAATGATTATTATACGATATTTTAGCGTAAACTACGGTTGCCATGGTGACTTCTAAAAGGGTGGGGTGGGCGGACGCTCGTCATTAGGCCATACAGACGCGCGTGACTGAGAGAAAAACTCTCCTAAATCGTTATTCGGTGACACGTTTATTAGTGTTCGTCTTAAGGCACTTTTAGATTACACAGTTAATGTCTTACCAGAGCAAATGTTCATGTTTACCTTGAAAGACATGCTGTGAGTCTCATTCGTGCCTCATCTTGCAGGTTCGCGCGGTGCTCTCTATAATGTCCGGCCGCAGCGCGCGCTCATCCCGGTGCAGGTCAGGTCTGACCGAGCGGATCTACGGCGCCGTTTACCGCAGCGACTGCTTGACGGACAACAGCCCCAACAGGAGAGAGCAGCTTCTGCATCAGCTGCGAGTATTCCCCTGTATATCCCCCTCCTCTCTCTCTCTCTCTCTCTCTCTCTCTCTCTCACACACACACAGAGGTGTTCGATTCGTCAATGAATCGATCTTATGAGTCGAATCTTTCTTATGAATCAGTTCAACCAGTTCACAAAACCGATCTGAATGATTAGTTAATGAATCGATTATAACCGATGGTAAGGTAAGTTAGTCAAGTGTTTTATTTTGGTTGTTTTTGATTAAAATTAATTTATTTTGACATTTTTTATGACTAAATTATTAGTTTTTTTGTGTTTTTTTTATCAACTCATTTTTTTTATCAGCTCAATTAATTTATTTTGACATTTTTTATGACTAAATTAATTATTAGTTTTTTTGTTTTTTTTTATCAACTCACAAACCCACTGCAGTTCTTTGGGAAACCCTGGAGTAGCCTAATAATGTAACTTCATGGGGTTGATAAATAATGGAATATATTTTCTTTCTCTTAGTTTTTTAATATCAATATGATACCTATAATGGTAAGTTTAAAACAAGTTAAGTAAATAAAAGTATTTACCTAATTTTCATCATGTAATTTGTAATCAGTAACGGACCACAATTTGTAGCTAAGTAATCTACCCAGCATATATTTAGTCATTTAGCAGATGCTTTTATCCAAAGCGATTTACAAATGAGGACAACAGAAGCAATTAATTGTAGTATTAAAACAACTGAAACAGATCCAAAACTAAAAGCTAATGCATACAACAAAATTTCAAAACTTCCAACATTTCAATAAAAAAAAAACTAAAAACAATTCAAAATATTAAAGAACAAAAGGTATAAGAGTATGATAATGAATCCTTATGAGGATTGTCAAGCAAAATCGATTCAAGAATTTGGGTGAACTTCACAAGGAATGGACTGAGGCTGGAGTCAAGGCATCAAGAGCCACCACACACAGACGTGTCAAGGAATTTGGCTACAGTTGTCGTATTCCTCTTGTTAAGCCACTCCTGAACCACAGACAACGTCAGAGAGGCGTCTTACCTGGGCTAAGGAGAAGAAGAACTGGACTGTTGCCCAGTGGTCCAAAGTCCTCTTTTCAGATGAGAGCAAGTTTTGTATTTCATTTGGAAACCAAGGTCCTAGAGTCTGGAGGAAGGGTGGAGAAGCTCATAGCCCAAGTTGCCTGAAGTCCAGTGTTAAGTTTTCACAGTCTGTGATGATTTGTTGTGCAATGTCATCTGCTGGTGTTGGTCCATTGTGTTTTTTGAAAACCAAAGTCACTGCACCCGTTTACCAAGAAATTTTGGAGCACTTCATGCTTCCTTCTGCTGACCAGCTTTTTAAAGATGCTGATTTCACTTTCCAGCAGGATTTGGCACCTGCCCACACTGCCAAAAGCACCAAAAGTTGGTTAAATGACCATGGTGTTGATGTGCTTGACTGGCCAGCAAACTCACCAGACCTGAACCCCATAGAGAATCTATGGGGTATTGTCAAGAGGAAAATGAGAAACAAGAGACCAAAAAATGCAGATGAGCTGAAGACCACTGTCAAAGAAACCTGGGCTTCCATACCACCTCAGCAGTGCCACAAACTGATCACCTCCATGCCACGCCGAATTGAGGCAGTAATTAAAGCAAAAGGAGCCCCTACCAAGTATTGAGTACATATACAGTAAATGAACATACTTTCCAGAAGGCCAACAATTCACTAAAAATGTTTTTTTTTTTGTTTTTTTTTTATTGGTCTTATGAAGTATTCTAATTTGTTGAGATAGTGAATTGGTGGGTTTTTGTTAAATGTGAGCCAAAATCATCACAATTAAAAGAACCAAAGACTTAAACTACTTCAGTCTGTGTGAACTGAATTTATTTAATACACGAGTTTCACAATTTGAGTTGAATTACTGAAATAAATGAACTTTTCCATGACATTCTAATTTATTGAGATGCACTTGTATGCCTACTTATCTACTATATAGTAGGGGAAAAGCAGTAGGCGAGCGAATAAGTATGTCCGAATCCTTAGTATTCATAAAAGAGTAGGCGAGAAGTTCCCGGATGTCTTACTGCTTCAGCCCAGATTCTTGAGTGCTCATCGATGGATACTTTTCTATCCCAGAAGTCAATGGGAGATCAATACGTCATCATCGAACGTGACAGAGAACAGCAACAAGGTTGTTTACAAATGTGAGTATTATAAATCAAAAACACGGTTTACCTGTGTTAAAATCGCATTTGTTGAGCTACTGTATAGTAAACTGTTGATTTGCTTAAGGTTTAAAGACGCTAGACAGCAACGTTACAATATATTTGTGATTTTGCTGTAAAAACATATGTATAGCGAACAGGAGAGCTCCCGCAGTAGAGTGGATTTACATAAACCATACACATCTTAAAGACGATTACTAAATGTGTATTTAACATGAGACAGGAAAATATTCTAAAAGAATTACAGATGAGCACATCACAACATGAACAGACATCTGAGTGAGAGATGTATGTGTGCTATTACAGTAGAATTCACTGTCAACACTGCCTTAGATGAAAGTAATGTACATAAACAAATCTACATGGAGTAACTAAAGAGTTACCTATTTTATTTGTCCATTAGTATTTGTCGATATATTGAGGAACATTTGTGTTAGATAAAAAGTGAGTTAACGCATCAGCAGCTACCTCAACATGTAAATGCAGTATTGAGCAGATAAATCACAGAGGTGACTGAATCTTGTCTGGATGTTACAGGGACAGATGAGACACACGTGTGTTTATCCGGTGAAGAGTGTCTGATGAAGGAATGCTGCTATGAAAGACTCTCAGTGAGTACACTACAGACATCAATAAAACATCTTTTAAATTTTAAGTTATAGTTTAGTTTAATTATTGTAATTTCAAACATAGCTATTACAGCACTTTTCTGATTCTTGATTGCTGTACATTTGATGCAGAGCTTTTGTGGTGGAGCAGGTGACGGCGGTATTTGTGGAAAATAAAAAAAAAAAGGAAAACCTCAAACAAACATATAAATTAAGAAAAAGTAAGAAATCATTTTGTTACTTCTAATACAGAAATCAAATTACATTGTGCTGTTAAAATGACTGCTTTTGTATTATATTTGTGCATTTTTGTAGGATCTGAAATGTCCACAGACTGCTGTGTGCAGTGAGGATGGAGAAGTCCACAGCAGCATCCTAGAAATGGTCCAGTGCCATGGAGCACGTTCTCCTGCTCTGGCTTCAAGATTGTGTAGTACGGGGGGCCTCATCCTCTCTGTGCACTCAGGCAACGATAGCCTCGATGTCCCTTTCTCATCCATGATCAGATTCAGTCTCACAGCAGCAGTGATGGTCGTGATGGACAGCAGAGACAAGTGTAGGTGGACACGGTGGTCAGCTGCTTCATCAGAATACATTTTGCTTGTTTTACTAAAAATGTAATTAATTATTGGTCAGCATTTATCATTATTATTGTTCATAAGTGTTGGGCTACCAATGCATTCTTAGGTAATCTTAATTTCTAAGAAGTATTATATTTTTCTAGTGTAAAATCAACTTCAAAATCGTCTTCTCCAAAGGCGAGATCTTCGAGCAGCTGATCGACGTCTCCTTTGTGCAGATATTACAAACATTGCAAACATGGAGGAAAACGTGCTAGGTAGGGTTGTGGATTTATTGATGCTATGAGGTGTTGTTTGTGCACATGTTGCTCTTATTTTCTTTTATTATTACTGCAGAACTTATAATTACATACAAGCTCAGGGAAAGATGGTTGTATCTTTAACAATGAACAATCATAATGACAAAAAAAACAGAAAACATAACTATAATGGGTTTGCGTACATCATAGTATGAGATTATATACACGGAAATAAAAGATTAAATATCTTTGAATAATCTTAAAATTAATATAATCATAATGCATTAAAATTGCATTTGTTTTTGATTATTTATAAGCCTCAGGAATGAAACGAGAGAGACATTCAACAAGAAAAAGAGGAAAACAAGAAGATTTAAGTCAGTTTTGCGTGTGGATGAACAATTGTGCACATAAAATTAAGAAATTAATAACATATTCAAGAGATAACGATCTTGGATTTTCATAATAAAAAAAAGTAATATCTTTAAGGATTAAACTGTGGGTTATATTAGTAGAGTTAAAAATATAAAAACTTAAATCAACCCAAAATTTATTGGTTGTACTACAATCATAAGGGCAGCTGTTTCTTCAACAAGACCAAAAATGAGCAAATTTCATCAACATCAAAATATGTACAGGTGGATGAATTAAGATGAATGATGGATGGATGAATGTTGCTCATATCTTTTAAGTTGTTTTTACGCTAGTTATAACGTCATAGATCACATGATAACGTAAACATGGCAGATCGCATTCATACTCAAAGAGATTTGGCTGTAGAGTACATACTCTTTTAGCGCTCGTTAAGTAAGTACTTATTGAAATGAAGTACCTACTCATTGAGTATGTGGTTTCAGACGCAGCCTCTGTCTTAACACTGTCTTCCGCTGGCGCTTGAACACACTTTCCTTTTAGCACAACAAATGGCCAAGCAAGCGCACGAGTCGACACTGACTATATATAGGCTATAGACACACACACACACACGCACACATATATATATGCACATGTGTGTGTACTGGTATATATGGTTTATGAGGACACAAATGTGTATAATGACATGGGTACTACAACGTAAACAGTTTATGAGGACACTTCCTGTGTCCCCGTAAAACAAAAGGCTTAAAAAAACATACAAAACAGTGTTTTATGAAATTCAAAAATTGCCAGTAGTTTCCTGTAAGGGGTAGGTTTAGGGTTGGTGTAGGGTGATAGAAAATCCAGTTTGTACAGTATAAAAACCATTACGCCTATGGAGAGTCCCCGTAAACCACAAATTCAAGTATGCGTGTGTGTGTGTGTGTGTGTGTGTGTGTCATGAGTTATTTTACTATACAAAAAAGTCAAAACATTTATTTAATATACGTAAAGGGTTCTATTAAATATTTTGATAATTCTTACAAAAGGCTTTGACTGTTTACCAAACAAAGTGTTGTTGATCATATTGAAACATAACTAAATATTGTTACATTTTCTGTGGGGTCTGTATCACTTTTGATATAATATGTAAACTGTGTATTTTTAATGCAATGATGCATAATTTTCAGATTTTAAAGTTAATTTTGTAAGGAAAATTGTAAGGCTATTTATAATATATAATAATATAATATAATATAATAATAGCTTACAGTGTAAAAAAATCTTAAACATATAGGTTATAGTAAATTATATTTAAAAAAATCATATTAAAAATAGAAGTATATTAAAGTATAAATTATATTAATAACCTTAAGTATATTATATAAATGTTTTTGCCTTTTTGTATAGTAAAATAATTCATAACACCTATAATATATACAGTAGGTTATAGTAAACTATATAAAAAAAATTATAGTACAAAAATATAGTCATATATATATAAACATATACTGTAGGCTATAATGTAATATAATATAACAAAAATAGTCTATAGTGTAAAAATATATATGAATAAATAGGCTATAGTAAAGAAAATGTTTTTATATTTATTATTTATATTTCATACGGCCAAGTAAAAATCAAAAGGCTATTCACTATAGTTTACAAATATAGGCTAGTCTAAACATACAAAAAATATATACATACAATAAACATATGGGCTATTGTGTAAAATATAATATAAATGCATCATATAAAAACAGTCTATATACAAATAAAGGCTATAGCACAAAAAAACCTAACCTTTTTGTTTAATAAGCCAAAGTAATTTTTATAAGGCAAATTGCAAGGCTATTCACTTGTTCCAGACTGTGCATAATGAAAAGCCCCAAAATATGAGCTGCAGAGGCAATCATGGGATGAAGCGTAATAACGGGGGTAAATTATGACAGCATTATGACAGCACTGAAGAACACAGAGCTAAGTGAGATGAAGAAAGACAGATGACTCAGCAGTCACCCCCGTAATAAAGGCCTTGCTCTGGTTGGACTATACTTTGTGGATATAATGTCTGTAGTAGTACGTTCATTATATTACAAACAAGAATCAAGTCAGACAAAACACGTCAGGCATCCAAACACTGCTGACTCAGTCCTCATTTGAATATTTAATAACAAACAAAAAGATGTCATATGAAGCATCACATTCGATTTCTTAGGATGACATTTCGGAAAGCTTCATGTGCTGCAGTGTCGGTGATTTTGGTGAAGTTGTTGGTTAGGGTTAAATGTTTTAAGTCTTGTTAATTAGTGGCTTCCTCTTGCAGGATGACATAGTATGTATAGCCAGTTCTAACAGTATGGACACACCTTCAGCATGATGGTATATAACGCAGAAGACATGCTTCAGTTTCATCCGCAAGGCACTCCAAACGCTCAGACACACACTTCCTGCAGAGCAACATGATCGGTAAGTCTGGAAGGACCTCATGTTAACATTAGAAACAAAGGACATTTGGACCTCGTGTTAACATTAGAAACAAGTTCAGTTGTTTGAATATTTATGTGAAATATTTAGTTATTTAAATAAAATTTCTGAACCAAAAATTAAACCTAAATTGTGCTTAGAAAAACTACTGTTTTAAATATTTTAAACAAGTTCAGTGTGGTTTAAATATTTGTGAAAAATATTCAGTTATAAATATAATAGCATAAATAAACATTTATTTAAATTGAATTGCTGAACCAAAAATCTTTTCTATATTGGGCTGTATTTATTTATTTTGTAAAACTGAATTAGTCTAAAAATAAGAACTTAAAAAAACACAAACTTTCAGGTGAAACAAAGTAATAAAGTGCTCATTCTATACCCGGTGTAAATATAAACAATCTCAGTTGTTTAAATATTTATGTTAAGTATTTATTTGAATTGTTGAAATAAAAATGTAATGTATACATTGGGCTTATTATTTTGTTAAAATAATTATTTTCCAATTTTATTTTAATTATTTATTTTGTAAAAGAATCAGTCTAAAAGTGAATCAGTCTAAGAATAAGAACTTTAAACACACACACACACCAAACTTTAAAGTTATTTAAAGTGAAACAGACAACATTTTAAAATATTATAAACAAGTTTAGTTGTTTAAATATTTGTTAAATACTTATTTAAATGGAACTATAAAATGAAAAATGTAACCTAAATTGGGCTAATTTTTTTAATTAATTTAATTTTATTTATTTAAGAGAAGTGAATCAGTCTAACAAATAAGAGGGGGAAAAACCTCAAACTTTTAGGTTATCCAAAGTGATAAAATGAATAACCACAAGTTACCTAAACCTAAATTGTGCTCATTATTTTTATTTATTTATTTTTGTGAAAGTTAATCTGCCTACGGAAAAAATAAATAAATTAAATTTTGCTTTATTTATTTATTTATTTAGTGCTCAATATTTTTATTTATATATTTGTTCTCTTATTTATTTTTGTAAAAGTGAATCAATCTCAGAATAAGAACTCAAAAAAGAAAAAAAAACTCAATCTTTCTGGTTATCCAAAGTGATATAGCAAATAATCATATGTTTGTTTTAGACCTGTGTAAATATTATAAACAAATTCAGATTTTTAGTTATTTATGTTAATTTAGTTATTTATTTATGCGAAATATTTAGTTTTATTTTATTTTAATAATAGTAATTTTTTAAAAATTGAAAAGGAAGCTAAATTGTGCTCACTATTCTTATTTGTTTGTTTGTTTGTTTGTTTGTTTGTCAACCTGGAAAAAAAAAAAGAACTCAAAAAAAGCTTTTAGATCATCCAACGTGATAAAGCTAATGTTTGTTTAAATGTAATGTGTGTTTTGTATAGATATGTATCAAGCACACTGGGTGGCGCTGTTTGCTCTCCTGATGTGGGCCCCTCTGCAGGTGGCAGCAGATTCAGAAGAGGAAGCCTCCTCAGATTGGGCGTTGTGGAAAAGGCTTCATCAAATATCCTACGATGAGGAGGTCGGTTAGAATCATTTGGGTGTCTTAAAGGGACAGTTCACCCAAAAATAAAAATGTATTTGTTAATTTTTTACTCATATTCTTGCTAAGTTGAACACAACAGCAAACATTTCGAAGACGCACTGAAAAAAAAAAAAAAAAAAAACATTATAAAATTAAAAGTTTTACTTACCACTTTTTATAGTGCAAAAAAGAGAGTGAGACGGTAATTTTAGGGTCAGTTGTTCCTTTAAAAATAAAAAGGTTTGAAACACTGTTGTGACATTTAATCCTGTATAAACATGTAGTTTGTGGTTGTGGATTATATGTTATACGTATGCTATGCACTGCGCTTTACTTTATATTCAAGTTTAAAATTATGACTGTAGAGTGACGACGTTCAGAGACAAATCATCTGGGAGACCAATATGCGAATGATTGAGAAAAACAACGACGATTTCCACTTCGGATTGTCGACGTTTAGCATGGCAATGAACAAATACGGTGACCTCGTAAGTAAAACGATTGAAAATTTCAGAAACTGCTGTATTATCTTTGTTAAAGGCGGATTTATACTGACACCTAGTGGTGTGGATGTAACATCCTGCAAAAATGTTCTTTTACGGTCGGTTTTGTGTTGTTTAAGATTATGTTTTATCTAATTTTTCTCATCTTCAGACCAAGATGGAGTACAAACGTTTGCTGGGCGCCACAATTAATGGGGCGATAAACAGGAGAGGAAAGGTTGAATCCGCTCAGACACTCCGTGTCAATGCTAACAGACTGGGATTGACCAATGTGGATTATCGAGCACAAGGATATGTGACTGAAGTCAAAGATCAGGTGGATTTCTCTTTTAATTGATCATTGATATGCTTATTTTTATTCACACATGTAGGCCTTCTGTTGAAAAAGATTATACTGTATGTTAGATGCTAAAATGATTGATTTGTCGTGTTTTTTTTTTTCAGGGATACTGTGGGTCTTGCTGGGCCTTTAGCACTACAGGCGCCATTGAAGGACAGATATTCAAGAGGACGGGGCGGTTGATGTCCCTCAGCGAGCAGCAGCTGGTAGACTGTTCCAGGTCGTACGGCACGTATGGCTGCAGCGGAGCCTGGATGGCGAACGCCTATGATTACGTGATCCATAAAGGGTTGGAGAGCTCTGACACTTACCCCTATACTTCAGCGGTGAGTGCTCTTGGTCATTTGAGTCAGTTTTGAGATGTTTTTGTGTGATTCGGCCAGTCTGAATGTGTGTTTTTTGGATCTGGTTTCATCAGGATACTCAGCCCTGTTTCTACGACAGAAGTTCAGTTGTCGCCAGGATCAGTGATTACAGATTCATCCCGGCCAGAGATGAACAGGCACTGGCTGACGCCGTGGCAACCATCGGTCCAATCACTGTCGCCATAGATGCTGATCATCCAAGCTTCCTCTTCTACAGCTCAGGTAACATTTTCACTTCCTTAGATTCAATTTCCAACCTGAAAAGAAAAAAGAAAGAAAAAAAATATTGATATACATAGTAAGTCTATTGTGTACAGTTTTACAAGTCAGTGATTTTATAAGTTATTAATATTTTGTTAATAGTAATTTATATTAACTACTAATTTTAATATACTATTATTTTTATATTTGATTTTAACTTTTTATATTAATGATTATATTTCTTTACTGTTATATTAGTATGACTTTTGTATTTGTATATATAATATAAATATATTCACAAATATATGTATTTATATAAGTGTATAAATGTAATACAAATGTTATAGATACAATCTATAATATATTATATAAGTAGAACAGTTTATATATATTGTACTTCACTGTCTAACTCTATAAAATTTTAGGATGTTAAATGTTAATATTAGTATAACTTTTTTTATTTAAATGTATATATAAAATATATAATATATATAATAAATATATATAAAATACAGTATATACAATAAATTGATAAAACTATTCAATGATATCAATAAAATTATTAAATGAATCACACACTATATATATATATATATATATATATAGGTATATATACTGTGTATATAACATTTCTGTCCTCCCCCTCACTTCTGAAATGATGGCTACGCCCGTTTATAAGAGCAAATTTCTGATTGGAGAGTAATGTTAGTTTGGTTGAGAGTGAAAGCTGTGTTCCTCTCATACACTGTTAGGCGAACTCATGAACTCGAACGTGATATCAACGTGTTTTTTTAAATGTAGGAGGACTATCTCTTTTTTCCCACAGCCAAACGCCGCACGCCGGAGATCCGGTGTTGTGCCCATTTTCGACTCCCTGCCAAATTATTACCCCCCCCTCATTGAAATCGCTACCTGATTGGCTAATCCTAACCCCAACCCCTAATCCTAACCCCTCCCCCACACCTAACCCTAAACCTACCAATACTAGGGGGGTAATAATCTGGCAGGGGTCAGAACTGGGCACAACACCGGCACGGTGCCGGAGAACTTTAAGCCCTGAAAATGTTAATAATTGAAACAAAATAAGAGGGAACATGAAAATTGCATGCTATTTTTTTATTTAGTACAGTCCTTGTTCATGAGTCCCTTGTTGGTCCTGAGCAGTTCAACTGTCTGCTGTTCTTCAGAAAAATCCTCCCGCTCCTGCACATTCTTTGGTTTTCCAGCATCTTCTGCATATTTGAACCCTTTCCAAAAGTGACTGTATGATTTTGAGATCCATATTTTCACACTGAGGACAACCGTGGGACTCATTCACAACTATTACAAAAGGTGGAGACATTTACTGATGCTCAAGAAGGCAACACAATGCATTAAGAGCCGGGGGATGTAAACTTTTGAACAGGATGATGATGGGTAAATTCTTCTCATTTTGTTTAACGATCATATTTTTCCATTTAGTACTGGACTTCAGAAGCTACATAAATACTTACATGTTTCCCAGAAGACAAAATAAGTACAATTTACCCTGATCATTCAATTTAAAAAGTTTACACCCCCCAGCTCTTAATGCATTACTGTCTGTTGCCTTCTTGAGCATGAGTAAATGTTTTCACCTTTTGTAATAGTTATGCATGAGGTATGTAAACTTATGAGCACAACTGTAAATATCTATTTAATGATTTGTACAATCACAATTATATGACTTCATCATTTAATGATAAAATGATAAATTATATGAATTGTTTCAACAGGAATCTACAAGGAATCTAACTGTAACCCTAACAACCTCAACCATGCTGTGCTTGTGGTTGGTTATGGCTCAGAGGGGGGCAAAGATTACTGGATAATTAAAAACAGGTAAGAGAACACCCATCGTTTAGGAGTTTATGAGTACATTAACACCACATGCACACCGATAGAAAAACCACACAACGAACTACAACTTGTACTGTAGACAACTTCATTACCTTTACAGGAAAGTATTGTACTGTGGTGGCATTATGTTACAGTCATGGAATCAGACAGTAAAACACATGGTACTTCATAGCATACCATGCTTTTACTAGAGTACATCTAATTGTACTCTAATACATTCTAATGGTCTGACTTCCTTTTCCTTTCTTTTCTCAGTTGGGGAACAGGATGGGGTGAAGGAGGCTACATGCGAATGATCCGCAATGGCAAAAACACTTGCGGGATTGCCAGCTATGCTCTTTATCCCATTGTGTGAGAAGAACCAGACATTTCCAAATAAAGACTTATAAAGTCTGAACTTTGTGTCAGAATCAGTTCATTTAGTCAGTGGGTTTGTAAAAGAACAACTATTACACTATTGAGCTGTACTTCAGTCCTGCAATAGAAAATTAGTGTTTGCAGTTTTTTCAGTCCATTTTAAGGTGTGCTTTATCAGATTTTTTTTCACACAACCTCTCCCACTGTGCAAACTTGCATGCGTTTTTTCACTGCATACCCAGGTGTGTTTGAGACTACAAGACTTTTGTTCTCACAATAGGCTACTAATGGAGACAAGGTCATGTGCTTAAATGTTGTGTCTAGTTAAGTGCATTGCTGTCAACGACAGTTTCGGTGCTTTTGTTGTGCAGTGTTGCGGAAACATTATTCAATCAGTGCATTTCATACATCAACAGTGCACATAAAAGATAAAAAAATAAAATAAAAAACGTAAAAATGTTGAGTTAAAAACACAAAATATTACAAAAAATAATAACTGCTAAAATTAAGAACAAAAATATAATTGTATAATATATTATAATCCATCCAACCATTCTCCAGGCAAACATTAAACAATTTATATATATATATATATATATATACACACACACACACACACACACACACACACACACACACACACACAAATATAAATAAATAAAACTAAAAACAAATATAAATAACTAAATGTACATAATAAATTTGACATTGTTAGGACAGAGACATAAAAAGTTAATTATTTATGAAGTTCTTTAAGGTCACAGATATTCCTTGACTTTCCTATTGATAGTGCCAGCATGTGTGTAAAAACTGCCCTACCTGTCCTCTGTACACACTGCTATCACACACCTGGAGAGAGAAACAGGAAGAAAAGTGATTTTTGAACTTTTTCAGGAGTGAAGACCACACGTAGGTTGTTGCTGTAGGAGCATGGAGTTGCAGTAAATGCATATATGGCATGTACATTTCCTCCATTCCTGGGAGTCCAAATGATGTGGACTGGAGTACTGCTGCTGTTCTGTCTGGATCTCTGGGCATCTGCAGATGAGTTGGGACGTCCAACGACATTCTGGTGGGACAATGATATTCAAGTCAAAAAACACAGCGATCAACAGTCATGGGGGCATATTTTCAGAAAGTATTGTGATTCGGCACACATTAAGGTAAGATTGTTGTTGTAAAAATGCCTTTCTGCAAATAAAGGAAAAAAGTCTTAAACCAGCCTGTTTCATTTTTATTAAAGCAGATAAAACCACTTTAAACCAGCTAAGATCAGTAAAATAACTTAAGGCTAATTTAAGATGTTTGTTTCAGCAGACTTTTTTTAACTAAAAGAACAAATATTGAACTAGATTACTCTGGCCTGATACATCACCTAGTACTATTCTAATTAAATTGTTTGAGTTAGAGCTTTTCAGTGAATCCGAGCCAGTTCACAAAAACAATTCGTTTGAATCAATCCGAACAGTGACTCACCGAACCGACAAACATCTCCTTCAAACATGCTATTCGTAATAAATCTAATTAACAACTCTCCGACTTATTGTCTCTTTTGAATATGTGAATTAAAAAACAGGTATTTTACACAATTTTTAACATAAAACTAGTGTAAACAGAAATATATGCCACGCGATGTCGTCAGGGAACCACTGAATCATTTTTGAAAGGAAAAGACTGTATATATAATACAGTAATAAACTGTAGATCAACTCGCAGACGGAACGTTCCAAAGTAAACCATTCGTGTATGCAAATTTAGGACCCCCAGGCCAAACAAGTTCAAACATGTTTTTCTTAAGGTATGTCAGATAACAGATTAAGCTTGAACGCACTGCAGCCAGGATAAACTGCAGAAAGTGAAGAAACTAACCCTCATTTTCTGTCTGAATCTGCACAGCATTCAAGTTGTTGTAGTGGCCTGTCTCTTTATGTCAGTTTTGTTAAGCAATATTGTACCTTCAGGGTTAAAGTCCAGATTCCCTGCTTGTAGGTGTGTGAGCCGTCCTATGCAGAAACTATGAAACAACTCCATAATGATTCTTTAAAAGCTTTCACTTTCTTCATTTCCTCTTTTTGTCATTTGGAATGTGTAAATGGTCATTAACTGTGGCAAAAACATTCTGTGTTTTAGCCAAAAGTATATCATTGTAAAGTTTTCCAATATGTCTGCACATGTTTGTATCTCATATGATGATTTTGTCTGCATTTGCACCATTACAGGACTGTGATCGTGGTTATTACAGGGAGAGAAGTGGACCACATAAGGGACGGTGTGTGCCGTGCAACTGCAATGGCCTGTCCGATGACTGCGACCCACATACTGGAAAATGTTTGGTAAAATATTTTTTAAAATTTAATCTTAAATAACTTTCTTTTGAAAAAGTTCACTGTAAAAATAAATAAATAAATAAATAAATATATATATATATATATATATTGAAATTTACGGTAAAAAAACTGGCAGCTGTGGTTGCCAGAATTTTACCGTAAAATGTGGTAGCAACATTTTAGGTTTGACAGATTTAACTTAAATTGACATTTAAATACCATCATTTTATTATCTGATATTATGCTACTATACTAACCTGTGGAAGAACTGAAATCTGTTTTGTACCTTTGTAATACACTGATAACCACCAAAAGCAGGTGGTGATGAGAAAGTCACATGATGAACCAAAACCCATCACAAGCAGCTTTTAAATACTAACATAGGATATAGAAGAAGCACAGTGTCATTCACACAAACACAAAAAAAATCCATCATGGTAACACACATGAAATGGAAATAATGCAATAAACATTAATTTAACAACATTAGATGTAACATACAACCCTAATGTACACAACTGATAAGAAAAAAGAAGAAGCATAGTTATTTCAACAAAAAAAAACATCAAATGTGAAATGTAATGCTGGGAATGTCAATTTACGGTTATTCACTGTAAATTATACAGTCTTTTGCACTTCCAAAAACGGTATACTACCGTAAAATTAAATGTAATGTCCAATACAGTTTTTTGTTATATATAATAGGGCAACTAAACGATAACCAATTAATAAGTTTTTACTGTAGCATTTTTACAGTCTTTTACCGTTAAAATCATGGTCATTTTAATCTCTGTTATTATATGCCCTTCATTTTTTTGTTACTATATGTCACTTGTACGTGAAAAGATGTTTCACAGATTATGATCAAGAATGTCAGAAAAAAGGAATCTCGCCCAGGCTTGTAGTGCAATTTTCATCCAGGCACAATATTATGAAATATACAAATAAATAATAAAAACAATAAACAAATATATTATACAATATTTTATTGTATATTTATTTATTATTTTTATATTATATATTTTAATATATTTTACATATTATTTGTAGGTTGTTCATCTGTTAGTGATGTTTTACATCCATTTACAATAACACGTCATTAAGAGCATATTTGTGATCATATGAATTTAATCATATCATATGATAACCTCAGTAATGTCAACTTTTATGAGTACTGCATCTCTACTTTATTGTTTTGTGCTCAGTTTATTTTTTGTGTTGTCACACTGAAATGATGCTGTATTTGCAGAACTGCCGGTTTAATACAGCCGGCGACCACTGTGAGCATTGTATGGAGGGTTATTACGGCAGTGCTGTTATGAGAACCTGTCGTATGTGTCCGTGTCCCTTAGCAGACCCATCCAACAGGTACGATGTCATCTAATCACTAAAAAAAAATACATACATGATAGATTCGCTTTTGTTAGAGCAGAAAAATATAACTTAATACACCTATGTTGGCAAAATGTATTTTTTTATTAATGTAAGTATTATGTTTTTGTATGTATGTATGTACGTTTTTTGTTTAAATATTTTGAGTATTGATTTTATGGTTTACTTATTTTATTGCTTATTTAATTTTTTTATTAATTTATTAAAAATATTGTTTATAAATTTTTTGTGCAGTTTTGCATTCGGATGTCTCAGGGTTGGAGATGAGTTTGAGTGTTTGTGCAAACCTGGTTACACTGGAGTTCGATGTGAAAGGTGCCTTTAAAAAAATATAAATATCGATAAATATATATACACACAAACAAATTTACATGTGATTGAAATAATTTTATTAAAAAACACAAAAGTTTGCATGAATGTTTTTAAGAGATTCATTAATTTTAGGTGTGCGCTTGGATACTATGGCAATCCTTTAGTGGAAAGAGGAAGTTGTCAGCCATGTGACTGTGACCACGGTTACGTATGTGACCCGCTAACAGGCGGTAAGCAAGCTCTCCTGATTTACGCAATAATAACAATAATATAAAATATAAATTTCAGCCTCTTCAAAACATTAATTAAATTAATTATATTTTTATTATTTTATTTATTTTTTAACCAGTCTAAATTTTATATGATTATATTTAGACTGGTTAAAAAGTAAATAAAATAATAAAAATATTTTAATTAATGTTTTGAAGATGCTGAAATTCACATTTATATTGTTATAATTATAATAATTTATATTGTTATAAATTATATTTATATTATATTATATTTATATATCTGTGTTCTTTGTTCTCATAGATTGTTATGAGGCCGATGACCCGGATGCTGGGGACTGCCTTGGTTTGTTCCTCAAAAAATATTTCATAATATTGTGGGCCTATATATTCCTGCATGGGGCCTCGGGGATGTTTGCATATTTCAGTAATCATGTGATATTTATTCATAGGCAATGTGACAATGAATGACAGGGTTTATTAGGATTGACTAACTCCAGTCTTTTTCCTGTTAAGAGTGTGATACCTGCGTCATTACGTTAATGGATGATCTTGATGCGATGGATAATGAGTTCTTCAAACTGAAGACTCAACTCGAGTCTTACAGTCGAAATTCTACTTCATACACAGGACTGGAAAAACTTGAAGATGCCATTGCTGGTACAAAGGTCCCTACAAGAATCTTCCACACATTGGAATAACATTGAAACACCAAGTATTACAACACATCGTTTTTTGACAATCATTTTCACTTCTTTAGGTTTTGGTCCATAAGTACTCTGAATCTGTCTTCACATTGAAACCAAAGGTTTTGGAGCTTGAATCTGATCTTGAAAGTGTCATAGATGACCTCACTGTTCTCAATGACAAGGTACCGTCACTGTTTATGGTGGTTTATCTTTATGTTGTCCATAAAATGGAGCATGAAATCCATTGTCGTCATTACCTGACCTAGAATTACAAGAACAACTTGTGTTTGTTTCTACAGGCAATTGAGATGTTCTGTACTGCAGGGCAGTTGTTAAAGACTCTGGACCAAACATATCAAAGAGGGGACAACCTACGATCTGAGAGTGTGAAACTCTTACGAAAGATACAAGGTGAACCCACTAGATCCGGCTGAGATTTCAAAGCCAATTTTTTCTTGAAATGTCTTTCTCCATCTTGCTCACCAGTCGCACTTTTCCATCTTGACCCACATAGAGTTCTTGGAAGAGTTGAAGCAATCCAACCACACAGGTGGGAACACAGAGGAGGCCACCAGAATGATAAAAGAAGCCCGATGGATGCTGGAGAAGATGCGAAGACAAAGCTGTAGGGTTCAGAGAGAACTGGCTAACGAGGAGCTCAGAAAAGCACGAACATGTGGGTCAATTGAATCAGATCAATTAAAACATGGGTGCATAATCTTGTTCCTGGAGGGCCAACGTGCTGCAGAGTTTATCTCCAACTTGTCCCAACACAGCTGCATGAAGTTTCCAGTGGAAGACCTTGAGTATTTATATCAGCTTGCACCAGCGAAAAAACCTTAATTTGGCATTAAAAAACCACTGTCAGGATTTACTGAAGTCACGCAGTGGGAAATTTTTGCGACTCACCTTATTGAATATGCATTTCTAGGAGTTTCCCTTTCGATCTGTAAATTTATGGGAGGAGAGTTTTAAATGAATCATGCAAAGCGATTTACTAAGATTCGCACTCGTCAATTCACTGGTATTTGCAGCATTATTTAACGCCCCAAAAAAAGCATGTATTAAAGCAGGTGGTAATTTGCACTGTTCTTGGTAGATTGCGCTGGTCATTATAGAAATGAGATGTTGCATCTGTGTTCTTTAATGTGCACCATGTAAGTAAATCACCCGCAGAATTTTCCACTCCCATCAGCGCTTTTATGGATTGCGCTCTAACGCTAATTTGCCCTGTTTAGTAAATCTGGCCCTTAGATGGGTTTTATTTGGGTAGGAGTTAAACACTGCAGGACATTCATCCTCCAGGAACCAGAATGGACAACCCTAAATTAGGACTTTGCTTTATGATCCTTAGTAGTAACCAGGCTCCTTCATGGTTTCAAGTGTGCTTGTTTCTCTTACAGTACTTAACCTAATCTTGAATGACCTGATGGTTCCTCTGAATGGCTCCTTGGTAGTGGCTGATCGTATTAGACAAAAACTCATGGATCAGGCAGAAGATCTTAAAGATATACAAGAGGCGCTTATAGATGCACAGCTTGATGTGATCAAGGCCAATGGTGTGAATAAACTCAACGAGGAACAGCTGAGAAATATTTTGGTAATCCAATAATAACAGTTGGCGAATGTCCTTAGTGCTGTAAAACAATGGTTTTCAAACTTTTTTGACCAACTTTGAGAACCACTGCTGTATAAGATCTGCATTTGTTCACACCCTCATTGATTGTTTCTTTAACAGAAACAGTTAAAGGTATTGAGGAAAAATCAAGGAAATATCATGGCCAATGTGAACATGACCAGAGAGACACTAAAAGAGACTTCGGATCTCCAGAAAATGATGGCTGACCTAACAAAGGTGACAAATAATGAAATTCTTTTGTAAAACGTTCACCAGTTTGGATACTTACCTTTCATTCTCTGCCAGGAAATGACTCATCTAGCAGCTTTGATTGACGGAGCAAAAAACGATCTAGAAGCAAAACTTGAGCTGCTCGCCAATGCAACCGCTAAGATGGGAATTGTGAGACAGGCTGAGGAGCATGCACAGGAACTTATGAAGCTGGCTATGGACTTTCAAATGTAAGTCCTCTAAAGATCCTGAAACCATATTTTTTGTTTTTCGTGACATTTTAATGACTGAATGTGTCTTGTAGGTTCATACGGAGCATCACCAATTCAACCGCTGTTCAGAAAGCAATAGAAGCCATCAAAGCATTTACAGACGTCATTGATGCCATAAAGGAGGCGGAAGCTGCCGCCAAACAAGCTAAAGAAGTGGCAGACCAGGCTTTTGAGGTATAAGTGATGATAAATGATCGATATTAAAATATTATAATATTTTGTCAAAATGAATACAAAATTAAACTCTAAAATCAATGCTACAAGTGAATTTAGTCATCATGACATTATAATGTACAGTATGAAAAAAAGGATGTTGATTTTTTTTAAATTACATTTTAAAGTTTTAATTAATTATTGAAAATCTAGCTTTTCTTCCTAAATCAAACTTACTCTGTTTCTTTGAATTTCATGTCCCAGGATGTGCGAGGACAAGATCTACAAAATAAAGCCAATGATTTGAAAAACTTTGCGAATACTCTGCTGGTGAATACCAAGGAAGCGGAGATACAGCTAGAAGGTTGCCATTGTCACATTTAATGCAACTGCAGCAAACCGTAAAATAGCATCCAGAGCAATAGAGTACAGTCGCAGGACTTCAACGTCACCACCATTTATCTTTTGACAACTCTTTCAGTGTTTATTTAAAAAAAAAAGGTTATAATAGTTTGGAAGAACGCAATCATAATGAGGCTGTAAATGCAGACTAGTGAGTAGATGAGTTTACTGACTTCAGGACCATGGAACCTGAAGTGCTAAAATGCTAACTCATTTCCAGGTTTTAGCCTGGAACCAAACAAAATCAACTTGAAATCATATGAATTCACGGGTTTTTCACAGGCACGTTGTGCTGTTTAGTAACAAAACTGTCATCTACAGATGTCACGCAAAAATGTGAAGCTTACAAGAACCTGATCCAGCAGGCCAAAGACAAACAGAACGCGCTGAATCAAGTTTTGCAAGATGTGTTGGAGAGGATGAACAACATCAAAAGGGGTCAGAAGCTCATTTCGCTCAAACATTTTTCCACAATAAATATCATCATGGTTTTGTCAGATGAACACTTGGGTGGTTTGATTTTTTAGATGATATTCGTGTCCTCATCAACCAAGCCAAGGAAGGTGCTGCAGATGTGAACGCCACAGCAGGCGATGCAATAACCAGAATGCAAAACATCAGTGAAGAACTTGCCAAAATCAAGATTTCCTCTCAAGATTCAAACCTGAACAACTTACTTGATGGTGTCAACAAAACATGTCAGTTTCCTCAATTCTTCTTTCCAGAGACCTTGAGTTGATATAATGCACATTATTCAAAGATATCTGCCAAACAAAGTATGAGCGTATAAGTTTCTGTCCTGGTTTCTGTAACTCTGAGGAACATCACTGAATGCTCAATCTTCGTAATCCTTTACAGTGACAGAACTGGATCAGTCTTTCCCTTCTCTGATTGACAAACTAAACGAAATGGAGAACCAAAGCATGCCTAGTTCAGCCAACATCTCCAACAGCATCCAGGAAATCAAAGACTTGATCGAACAGACCAGAGACGCGGCCAACAGGGTGAGTTCTCAGAAAAACAGAGGAGATGTTTCTCCAGCCGACTCCAGATGTTTATCTCCTTGATTCTCTCTTACGTTTCTAGATCAGGGGGCCGATCTTCTTCTCTGGTGATACTCACATTGAACTTCGACCTCCTAAAGACCTTGAAGACTTCCGAACCTTTACTGCTCTCAGTCTTACTCTGCACCAACCAAAAGCTCGAGGCGATGGAAGACGTAGACGCCAACTGGGTGATGAAGACAACCAGTTTGTTTTTTATTTTGGAAATAAGCATGTGAGGAGGACTTTGATTACTTAATTTATTAGGGATGCATCAATGTATATGTAGTGCATTGTTTTACTTGTAGTTCTCATAATCAACAGACAGTCAGGGATTTCATTGGCCTGGTTGTGAAGAATGGTGTCCTGTTTTGTGTCTACAAAGTGGGTGGCCGTTTTTATGAGATAAAGACCAGCGAAATCACCAAGTCCAATAATGACAAAGCTTTTATGGATAGGGTGGATTTCCGCAGGTAAACACCAATCATTACAGATCTCCACAGATTACATACATTTGCATTTCTGAAAACCTTTTTTTAATTCCCAAATCAGAGTTTATCAAGATGCGCAGGTCATATACACACAGACTTTCACTTCAGCTGAACCCAAAGTGCTTCCGCCCATGATTAATAAGCCTAACGACATGAATGGATTGCTTGATCTGGATCCCAATGAGGTTGTCTTATATGTAGGTGGATACCCAGAAGATTTCGAGGTAAATAATTCAACGAAAGAGTTTAAAAATAAGGCCAACACCTTTTTCGACTATACTTTCTTCCTGTTTTTTTTTTCCCGTCAAACTATGCATTTAAGATTTTAAAAATGGTTTTCCCCTCTCTATATATTCTGAATTTGGCCTTCTAGCCACCTGAAGAGATTCGGTACCCACGATACAAGGGTTGTATTGA
Organism: Spinibarbus caldwelli; assembly: GCA_039654775.1. Classification (NCBI taxonomy): domain Eukaryota; kingdom Metazoa; phylum Chordata; class Actinopteri; order Cypriniformes; family Cyprinidae; genus Spinibarbus; species Spinibarbus caldwelli. The sequence continues at coordinate 15,863,549 of CM077230.1, read as the reverse complement.
GTTTTCTACATTAAATGATCGTATCCTCGGCTTGTACAACTTTCAGCGTGCCATCAACATCACAAAAACTGACATATGTCGAAGGTACTTGATAATGTTATCGTAAGCCATCAGACATTGTTTTCCTTACAGATGAGGTCTTGATCTCTACTTCAAAGTTTAGAGTCATTGTTCCTATATTCCATCCCTAGGGGCAAAGTCCACATGTTGGGGGATTATTTCGATGGCACAGGTTACGGAAAGGTTAATGTATCACATAAGAACTCTCTTATTAAGTTCTTTGTTAAGAGTCATCAAAAGGATGCAGTGCTTTTTTATGTGGGAAACGAGGTAAAAACTTATGAAAGATTTGGTTCACATTACCAAGTTTAACACATCATACACCAAAATCTAGCCTTTCAATCCAGATATTAAAAAGTGACACAATAGTTTCTTGATGCCTAATATCAGAAGATTTGAATTTAAGTGTTTTTTTTATAGGCCTTGCACTTCTTAGTTACATTTGAAGGAGGCTATATTGTTTTGCAAGGAAAAAACAAGGACACAAAAATTTTTGAAAAGTCAAAAGTAAAAGTATTTCCCCAAGTAAGTAACTATTTCCTTGATTTTTTAAATATATTATTATTGCTTATTATATTCCTATGTCAATTACATTATATTTCATTTCTTCCTATAGACAAACTTCATCCATATCAGAATGATTCTGAATGATATTAGACCAACAACAATAACTGTTGCAGACAACATCAACATTTATTTTGGAAACGTCAAAGGGCTCTTTGAGAAGGCCTACATCGGGGGTGTTCCAGCTGCAGTCCGGGAAAAGTACTTTTATTCTCTTTTATGTTTGTTTATTGGTGCACTTCTTCAGCTTTGCATGATTATGGTTAAGGACAGAGTAAATACTAGGAAAAAGTGACCTGGACATGTTTTCATAATATTCACCCAACCAAATATTATATTTTTCTGCCTTCCAGATATAATATTATTCTTCCGTCACTTAGAGGATGTGTCAATAGCGTCCATGTAGATATCTCTGCTTCTTTTGAAGAGGAAGTTGGAATCGTCCGAGGTTGTCCAGATCCTTTACTAGTAAGACAGTTTCGGTGGATTACTTGACGATGTTTGTGTATCAGGAGAAAATTCATCTGAACTGTTTCTGGTTGCTTGTTTTCAGGGTTCCCGAGAGGCTACTTTTAAATTTGGGAGTTCTCTCTCTCTGTCACCTCCTGTTAATGATACAGACTCAGGGACAATGGTTTCACTCGGATTTAAGATATCCCAGGAGAATGTTTCATCCTTAATACTAACTGGTGGAATGGTTAGTTGATCAAGAACATTTTTCCCATATAAAGGGTTCTGAGTTGGCTATATTGTTTTTGATGCTTCTAATTTGAACCTCTGTTATAATAGTTATATATTTATTTAATTTTACTCATGTTATATATTTATTTAATAACTATATATTAATATATTTTGATATTTAGATATTTAATTTCAAGAAAATAGAGAAAAAATTAAGAGATTTCTTGATGTTTTCCTTTGGTTTTCAGAATAATGAGTTTTTGCTGTCTTTGAATGATGGCTATGTTGAAATGAGTGACAATAAGGAAAAATTAACATCCACAAACAAATGTGAAACTGGAAAATGGCACTACATAACAGCCTACAGAAGTGGAACGGGGTAAGATGAAAATATATGAAAATAACAAAGATGCTTTTCAACACTTTATGCTAAACTTTTCCCATCAGGATGCAGCTAAACGTTGACAACACAGATATTGGAGATCCACCATCATCATCCACATTCACTGAATTTGGGGAAAATGTGATTTTAGGGATGGTTTATTTGAAGGCTGTTTAAGGAACCTGTATATACGGAGGTTTGATGTTATGCTTTGCTTTATTGTATTATCATAACTTATAACAGGAATAAGCCACTCATAATAGCCTTATGGTTCAGTCTGCAGACCGACTACATTCCGGCTGACTTGAGCAGATTCAATCAGACTGGAAATGTATCTCTGGGATTTTGTACAGCAGAGCGCTCCCCTCTGGACACTACTAAGAAGCGTGCAAGACATGCTGGAATTCCATCCAACAGCAATTCGGTATTTCACATTATCAAACTCTGTATTAAAGGTGCAGTTTGGATGCACTAAACAAATGATTAGTGACATTATCAGGAAAGGAGATGATCCGCTCGAATGAGAAAAGCACTCAAAATGGGAGATGTGAGGCAAATGTACATTTTTGATGGAGGTTTCACTAGTACATTTACTGTAAATCAACTTTTAAAGCTACACTATAAAATGTTTTTTTTCCTACATAAAACAGGAATATCTTATGGTGGCTGCCATGTTGAGATCACATGACTAGCTGAACTATACTCATTTTATTGTAACACCCCCTATTATTGAACACTTTCAGTTGCAAAATAAGTTATGGTAGACTTGCCTATGAATAGAGTATTTTTGGCAACTAAAAAGGTTTGTTCTTGCGTAAAACTGCCTCCACACCACTAGGTGTCAGTATTGAGTCCAAGACTGTGTCAGTGAAACGTTAAGAGAACAATATAGTGCATCTTTAAACATTGTGCACTTAGTTTATTAAACAAATACACATTTTAAGTGTAAATAATTAAATTGTTCACCCAAAAATGAAAATTCTGTTATTAATTACTCACCCTCATGTTGTTCCAAACCTTCGTTCATCTTCGAAACACAAATTAAGATATTTTTGATGAAATCTGAGAGCTTTCTGAACCTCCATAGACAGCAACACAACTACCACGTTCAAGGCCAAGAAAATTAGTAAGGACATCGTTAAAATAGTCCATTTGACATCAGTGGTTCAACCGTAATTTTATGTTGCTACAAGAATACTTTTTGTGTGCAAAGATAACAAAAATAATGACTTTTCTACAACTCCCTTCGTAAATATGTCTGAAGATTTCGACAGAGAGGATGACTTGCAATTTTTTGCCCAGCCTTATTTACTCGAACCAAAATATACAGACGATGAACTAAGAGAGATGAACCTTCCCTTCTATGCCGGCTCCTGCATCAGCAGCACCACACGCATGTGTCATTGTACTCTCGTGAACATGCATCAAAGACTGACACAGAAGAGAAAAAATTGTTGAATAAACCCATTATTTTTTCTTTGTGCACAAAAAGTATTCTCATAGCTTCATAACATTAAGGTTGAACCCCTGATGTTGCATGGACTATTTTAACAATGTCCTTGCCTACCTTCCTACCTTTCTGGGCCTTGAATGTGGAAGTTCCGTTTCTGTTTATGGAGGGTCAGAAAGCTCTTGGATTTCATCAAAAATATCTTAATCTGTGTTCTGAAGATGAACAAAGGTTTTACGGGTTCAGAACGACATGAGAGTGAGTAATTAATGAAAGAATTTTCATTTTTGGGTAAACTATCCCTTTAACATGTTGATGTTTCTCGCTAACAATCACTAAGATTCTTTTCTAAATGTTGCCATAGAAGAAGACAATGGGTCTCATTCACTAAGCATATGTGAAATCTGCATACAAACTTATTTACGAACAAATCATGATTCATTGGTAATTTTGTACTAAAATTTAAAAAAAAATTAAAAATGTGACTTGTTATACTCTTATGTTTTGCTGTTTTTAAAAGGGAAGATCTAAACAAGGCTGTAGAAACACAAAGTCCATCAAAAACACCTATCAACTTGGTTCCAACAGCCAAATGCAGTTTAAAATAGATCCAGAGAAGCTCAATAACAGGTAAATGGTGTTAATTACATATTAATACTGCATTTTGTAGCACATTAACGAGATCTTCCTTGTCCTACAGGCTCCATTTCTCTTTAGACGTCCGAACCAAATCATCTGAAGGACTTTTACTATATATCTCAGGGAAATATGGTGTTCCTCTTGTGATCTTGTATTTGGATGAAGGAAAAGTCAAACTCTCTGTTGGGGCAGATGAAGTAATCTCCTCTCAGAAGATAAATGATGGTTACTGGCACAATGTATGTACCAAAATGCTAAAATGTTGTGTTTCCGTAACTGTGTTTCCGAAATCCCTAGTATTAATTTATGTTGTGCGTACAGATCAAGTCCAGCATGAAGCAACACAACTTTCTTCTAGTAGTGGATGACATTCAAACACCCGATGGACATACGTTGAAAGGATTCACACATGATCTGCAGTCTCCTGTCTATGTGGGACACGGAAAACTTCAGATGCTTCACAAAACACAAGTATGAACGTGTAACTTCCCTATTTCAGCATGTAGCTTAACCGCAAGTCTTCTGTTCTGTTAAAGTTGCATCACACTTTTTTTCTCAGGAAAAAGTGCCTCAGAAGAGTATAATTGGATGCATTGAAGACATCAGGGTTTCTAAGGTTCTCCTTGTGGATCCAGCTGTCAGTCGTGGGGTTATGCCCTGCTTCAAAGGCGTGACAGAGAAGGGGGCCTATTTTGCTGGAAATGGCGCACATTTGGTCTTAGGTTTGACCCTTTATGTTTTTACATGTGTTTAGTGACAGAAAAATACATTCAAATTAATTAAATGTTTTTGTTTGGCAGAAAAGCACCTTATCTTGGGTTTTACATACAACCTGGCTTTTGAATTTAGACCCAAGAACCTCACTGGTCTAGTCTTCCACAAAAATGACAGCCGTGGATGGACACTCACTCTGTTTCTCAAGAAAGGAAAGGTGAATGAAAATATGGTTTAAGAATATTTTTAGCATTCTTTGAGATATAGCACTGTATTTTGGCTATATTATTGGTAAATCGGGATTTGAAAGGAAGATAAGACCAAAAACAAGCTATGCAAGTATGCAGAATGCTAATGCTTAGCAAGCATGCTTTTGTGCTTTTTCACTTTATTCTTCTCGCACATTCTCAGGAAATAGCTTACTTCTGCGTTAAAAAATTAGGTGGATTAAAGGGATAGTTCACCCAAATATTCTGTCATTAATTACTCACCCTCATGTCGTTCCAAACCCATAAGACTTTTGTTCATCTTCCGAACACAAATTAAGGTATTTTTTATGAAATCCAAGAGTTTTCTGACCCTCCATAGACAGCAACGCAACTACCACGTTCAGTAAGGACATTGTTAAAATAGTCCATAGACTAGTGACATCAGTGGTTCAACCGTAATTTTTGAAGCTTCGAGAATACTTTTTGTGTGCAAAGAAAACAAAAATAATGACTTTATTTAACAATTTCTTCTCTTCCATCTCGATTTTTGACGCGTGTTCACAAGAGTACCACAACACATGCGTGTGGTGCTGCTGACACAGGAGCCGACATTCTGACGTAGGACCCGGATGCGCTGCGCCTTATTTTTAATCAGAGGAATGCACACGCATAAAATTATGGGTGAACCACTGATGTCACATGGACTATTTTAACGATGTCCTTACTACCTTTCTGGGCCTTGAACGTGGTAGTTGCGTTGCTGTCTATGCAGGGTCAGAGAGCTCTCGGATTTAATCAAAATACCTTAATTTGTGTTCGGAAGATGAACAAAGGTCTTATGGGTTTGGAACGACATGAGGGTGAGTAATTAATGACAGAATGTTTTTTTGGGTGTACTATCCCTTTAAAGGGTCATGAAACCCCAGACTACTTTTGCAGAGATTACGATCATTATTATTCCCTCCCCCCAGCTCCTCTCCCACAATCCGCCGCAATACCGCGTTCGGAAAGGAAATGACGTGTACTACAGAACCACTAAAGGGAATAAATACGAGATGGGAGGGAAAAAAATATATTTCAATACTTTCTCTCACAATTATATTGTTGGGTAATTATACTGTATATAAATTGTAGTCATCAGGGAGCCATTATTAATATGCAGGGCACTGAAACCGCTTTTGAATGCGCGCTCTCTTTTTACTTCCAATTTTGAGATTCGTGATAGCACGTACTTTATTTATATTATGGAGCGGAAGTACTTACCACACATTTTACAAGATTAGATGTTTGTCAGTGGTACTCAGGATCTGCAAATCATTCGCCATCATCCTTTCATTCCCTCTTTGGGCACACCCCTAAACCTGCCCTAGTCTGTGCTAATGTGTGCTAGCACCCCTTGTGGCAACACTGAGATTGCACACACTTCGTGTTTGCATTAATATACTTGCACATTTCAGGCCAGTTACTGGACGTTAATTTTATAATTATGTTCAATATCACATACAGTATGCAATCTGTGTGGATTATGCTTATTAGGTGGTGTTAACAGCATACGATGGACAGCGCCGCTATGGCACCGCATTGACCCCAACAAGACCCCTCTGTGATGCATTTCACTATGTGACAGGTACTATTTTAATGCTTTTTTCTAATTAAAGTAGATTATAAATGATGATTGTCACAGCAAATGTGAGGTTTCATTCATTTCAGTGTCCATACGGAGGAAAACTATTGAGCTAAGAGTGGATGACGTGTCCTCACGGGTGAGACAAAAGTCTGTATACCGTCCTCCATCGCATGAAACGATCTACATCGGTGGCATTTCAGGTAAAGCCAGCTTTGATGTAACAAAAATTCCTCTTTTCTTTCAGGAAAGGCATAATAATTTACATTTCTGTCTCTGTTAATGCAGAGAATCGAAGCGAAGAAGTGGAAATGCAGGCATCTTATGTGGGGTGTTTGAGAAACATGCGGCTTAATCAAAATCCTATCTCATTTGATGACGTGACAAGCCTATTCGGCCCCATAAACACCAACGAGTGCCCGGCAGAATAATGGAAACAGAAATCAAGCACAGCTCAGCAGACTAATTTTGGAGTTAAACACATGATTGTTTTGGGTAATTGTATTGGAAAGTGACTTTAAAAATAGACTTGCACAAATATACAAAATGAAAGCACATTTCCTCAATACTTAAATACTTAAAATCAATATTAATGAAGCCTCAAATGTAAAAATGTGTATGGAAATAAAATATATTTTAAATGATTTCATTGTGCTTTTCCTTTTGGCTCATAGATGTATTTACACAGCTGGTACATCTGTGCTGTTCGATGCACCACAGAAAAAAATAAGGGCATAAAGACTGAGACGTCTGCCTGCACTTTCATTATTTATTCATAACGTGCATTAATGTGTGAATAACATGTACTTCCTTGTTCAGGCCATGCAGAAAGCTTTCTTCCTCATTTCTTTCTGTCTCTTTTGCTTTCTGACTCATGTTATACACATCAATGCAGTCAAAATGAAACTATTGCACTTATTGGAAACCTCATGACCATCATTCTGATTAATAGAATTAGGTTGAATTTAGGTAAAAGGTTAAATTAATGAAAAATAATGTAAATACAGTCATTAAAAGACAAAAATATAAATTTGTAAATTATTATATAAATATATAAATTTATAAATTATTAAAATATATAATTTATAGGTCTACACAGTGGAAAATCACTAAGAATGACTAAAAATTGCTCTCGAAAAAGTGTTTTAAGTTTTCAAAATTTCTTTAAATATTCATGTAGTAAAGTAACATGGTATCCTAATTTTTGCAAGCAAATCTGTTTTTTTTTGTAATGAATTGTTTGTTTTCTTTCATACACTTACTATAGCATAATATTTTAACAATTTTTGCTATAAAAATTCTGAACAGAAATGTCAGTTTTTAATAAGACTTTTAATAAGAAATAAGACTTAATATTAAGATTTTTTTGACTATGGAAGCCTGTTTCCGCCACAGAATATAAAAAATAGAAAAGGTTTTATCTCATAGGCTAATTCTATCTCACAATCCAGACTTTTTGAGAATTGAGAGTATATATATATACAGACTCGCAATTGTGAGAAGAAAAGTTTGAATTGTAAGCAGGGCTTGACATGAACTTTTTTGCTCACCGGCCGCTGTGGCTAGTGGTTTTCCAAATTTACTAGCCACTCAGCATTTTCACTGGCCACAATTTTGTTGTTGGGAAATTACATTTTATATGACTTAATACTGCGTACAAAAATGAATTTAAATTGATTTCCAGGTCATTTTTGACCTATTTAAAGGGCATTTTCCCTAACCGTATTAAATGCATGCATCATCTTTCATATCAAATTCTTACATTTTATTAATAATTTCACTTAATATAATAAGATAATATAGGGCTGTTACCATTCATATGAAATCAGTATCTACAAAACAGATCTTTCCACTGCAGAAGAAACAGAAATGACTGGAGCGGCATTCAGATGCATTACACAGACGGTTCAGTGTAGCTGAACTATAGCACAAATGCATTTACACTGCATGCAAAATTATAGTTATTAGCATAAATAATGTTGTGAGCTTGGTGTTTTAAAATATATATATATTTTTTTCATATACAAATAAGAAATGTTGGAAAAAATGCAAAGATAGGCTACAATGAAAGTAAACCGCCAGTAGGTGGCAGCAAGTGACTATCTTAATTAATGAGTCATTGAAGCATGCCTTCAAACGATTTGTTCAGACAGCTGATTCATTCAAGAAGAAGCAAGTGCCTGTCCTTATGAATGGACCACTGAATCATTGACTCAAATGATTCAAAATTCAAAAACGCGAATCATTCATTAGCAAAACACAGCTGTGTGTTGCTTAGACATGGCACTGTTCTGCTGTGATCTTTGTTTGGAACTATAATCATTAACCAAATGAAGCAAAAACAGTCAACGTTGACAATATATCCTTTCAATAAATTAAAATTCAAATATTGAACTAAAATGTATATTAACTACTCATTTAAACTCTTGTATAAAATGTTACATTTGCAATCATGGGTTTCAGGGAAATCTTCACTCTTGGTCGTGTCAGGTTACTTAACTAGGTTGTGTGTTATAAATATATAAAAAAAAACTAAGTTACATTTTTATGTTTCTTCTGTGTGCAGTTGCGTTCATTTGTTTTGATTTCTCCACGAGATTCTCTCACATAGACAGGCCTCGACCTTGTTGTTACTGATTATCCATTATTAATCGCCGTTTACACAGAATGTAAAAAAATCAGAACCATTCTCGCCGAAATTTCGGTGCTTCCCTAATTAGATGTTTTAATCAGATTAGTTGTCCGGTCGGGCAAGTAAAATTCTCTTCTTTCACTTGCCCCTTCAAAAAATCCACTTGTCCCGGACAAGCATTAATGTCGGGCTCTGTTACTGTATACAAAATTCAACCCGCCAGAGTGGCTATAGTGACTGTGTGACCCGCCACAGCTGAAATCCACCCGCATTTGGCGGGCGTTAATGTCAAGCTTGTAAGGTATAAACATAAAAAGTCATTGCCTAATTAACTTTTTAAGTTTTTGTTGCGGAAAAAAAAAAAATGTGAGAAAAACAAGAATTGTGGGATATAAAACTCAAAATTTGGAGGAAAAAAGACTGAAACGTGAGATAAAAAGTCACAATTACCCTTCTTTTATTTTGTTCATTCTGTGACTTGTGAGTAACTCGTTCAAAAGGTACTCGCTTCGCCAACTACCTGCATAGCGAACCAATCGATGAACGAGTCTTTTTTGTGAATCGATTCAAAAGATTCGACTCACGATGAATCCAAATAGCTACTGCTAAAGCCAGAGAAGCTGCAAGGGTTAATGTTGGTAGTCGTTTCCTGGTTGGAGGGCGTGTTACAGTCAAGAGGAAGCTGTCAAGCTTCTGTCTGAAAGCAGCATCGGCTCTATCATCTATAGCACTTCAGAGAGTGAATGACAAGCGGATGCGGGACAATAACCTCGCTGCTCTGTTGCTCCTTTAACATTGCGTAACGCGCGCTGCTGATATGCGGACAGCCAGCTGATTTTTCATAGCTCACGGCGGCCTGATGGAGGGGACGATTGCGGATCTGAAAACATCTTAGCACCGCACATCGGACACGGAAGGGATCAAACTATATCCAGACGATTTTCTCCAGTGGTCTGCTGTGCATCGGTAGAAAGATAATTTTATTTCACCCGGTGGTTGTTTATTCAGCGCGTTTCGCTCGCTCGCTCAAAACAACCCGACTGTTTTTCTGCGGTTTATTTACAGAAGAACGAGTTTTTTTTGGCGCATAAAGGAGTAAACAGAGAGGATGGCAGGCCCTGATTCCCCGCAGCAGCAGGTTGAAGAGAAAGCCGAGCAGATAGATGATGCCGAGCTGGCGTTTCAAGGCATCAATATGCTGCTCAATAATGGCTTCAAAGAAAGCGACGAGCTCTTCAGGAGATACAGGTAAAATCAACGTGCATCTATGATTTTACAGTGATGTTGTTTATAAAATGCGAATTTTTTTTTTTTTTTGCATAATTTGGCTTTGCTGCTTTTATTTCTATTCATTTTCTATCCATATGACCATTATATGGGACATGCCTCAATACAATTTGAACTATATATATATATATATATATATATATATATATATAGTAATCTCGTTTTTCTCGGATGTAATTAATATAAGTGTGTGTTGTCTTTAATTGCATAACATAAAGTTAAATATTTCTTTATTTACTGCTTATTTTCTGTTTGTGTTGCCATAATTTGGAATGTGTCTCAGTACATTAAAATAGTAACTTTCATATTTTGTTATTTGTTTATGACCCTGGACCACAAAACCAGTCATAAGGGTCAATTTTTGGAAATTGAGATTTATACATCATCTGAAAGCTGAACAAATAAGCTTTTCATTGATGTGTGGTTTGTTAGGATTGACAGTATGTCGCCGAAATACAACTAACATTTAAAAATCTGGAATCTGAGGGTGCAAAAAAATCAAAATATTGAGAAAATCGGATTTAAAGTTGTCCGAATCAAGTTCTTAGCAATGCATATTAGCCTACTAATCAAAAATTAAGTTTTGATTTATTTACGGTAGGAAATTCATGGAACATGATCTTTACTTAATATCTTAATGATTTTTGGCATAAAAGAAAAATCGACAATTTTGACCCACATAATGTATTGTTGGCTATTGCTACAAATATACCCCATGTGACTGATGACTGGCTTTGTGGTCCAGGGTCACATACATTCATTCATTCATTTGTAATGAAAAGTGTCAGAATGAGTAACTGATTTATCTCAAAATTAGGATTACTTGAGTGCTAGCTAACTAAGGTAACAGGGTTGAATGCATGTGGCTGTTAAATGCTTGTTGAATTAATCAATTAAGCACAGTAAATACTAGGCTTATTAGTTAAGTAAAAGCAAAACCATTAAAACATGTTTCTTAAAATAAATATTAACTGAAATAAAATAGAAGAAAAATATATTAAACAACAGCAAAATTACTAAAACTTCAACTAAAATGAAAATGGGAAAATATAAAAAATGCACAAATACAAAATATTAATAAAAACTATAATAGTTAATGAATGATACTAAAATAAGACTGGTAAATATATAAAATAGCTTCTTATTACAATGAGTTGAACATCAATTCAGTATATTGTCAATTGTATGATTTTAATTGTTGGATTTACTCAAGAAGCTCTGAGGTGGAACGGCTTAAAATCCCCATTTTAAGGTTGGATACTGATTTTCTGTTTAAACATCAAGTTACATTAATTGTGTGTTGCAAAATAGTTTATCAAACATTAAATTGGTCTCGCAGAGAAAATAATGGGAATTGTACCTTGAATGCTTTAAAGAATAAGAACAATTCATCCAGACCTTCTCGAGAGATCATAGACAACAAATAAGTATAATGATGGGTGCATAGATGAATGGCTGTTTGCCTGGTCCATGTAGCCCTAGGCATGGGTGCAAACTGTGCACAATAACCATCCTATAAACACATGGAGATTATATTGTGCATTATATGTGATTAGAGAGATAAAAGTAAAAGAGTCACCTGGAAAATCCAGTGGAAAGTCTTTTTTTTTTTTTTTGGTATCGTTTTGACTCATTTTGAGTTACAGATGACTAATAGTAATTAAAATGACACATATTGCATTAAACTGAAGAAACGTTACAAATTCATACACAAAGCCTGAGGATTTATATATCAGAAGAAACCGCTACTTAAAACATTCTTAAGGATACAGATATTCATGGATATTAAGTTTAATGCTATTAGGAGCTTAGCGCTTTGGCTTTATATGTGGATAATTCCTTGTTTAATGCGAAATATAATCTTATGAGCAGGCATGCACAGAGTTATGAATCATTCACAAAGCTGTATTAAATTTGTGTATTTATTTTATTTTTAATATATATATATATATATATATATAATATTATTATTATTATTATTATTATATATATTTTTATTTTTATTTTTTTTTTTTTTTTACATATAGTCATTGAGCAGACGCTTTTATCCAAAGCGACTTATATATACTTATATATATACTATACATATATACATTTTTTTTCTGGAAAATAATTTTTTTCAGAGGCTAAACTTATGTCATAGTGCCATATCCCATGATTCCCTGTTCTGTCCGCAGGACCCACAGTCCACTGATGAGCTTCGGCGCCAGTTTTGTCAGTTTCTTGGTAAGTGAACTCAGTTAAATTGTTTTTAGTTAGTACTTCCAGTATGTTTGACATAGAATTGAAAGTGTCTTTGCAGTTCATAAAACTCCTTTTAGGGTTTGAATCTACGTCTGTACTTGCCCACAACATTAGCCACCAAACTAATTTTACCACTACCCCGTAAAACTTTATTTATTTTGGCAAGTAAACCGTTATTTAACAGAGACATGCTGGGAAAAACAACACAAATGGCTGTAGTGGTAATGTCAGCTGGGTAGCCCAAGGTGGTTTTCTTGTGTAATTAGTTTGACATCAGCCCATCATTTCTAGTTCATCTCTGTTATCTGTGTTATGTGACACAGTCAGCAAATGCTCTCATTCGCTCTCCAGCCGCAGTCCTGTTTCCTGCAGCGCTGCTCTCGTTTCATCCCGGTCATTAAGAGAGAAGACAGGAAGTGAAATATTGGCGAGAAAGAGACGAAATATAGATGTTTATAATAGCAAATAATTTTCTACATTTTTGTAAGATATTTTTCTCTCAAGTGATTTTGTTTTATTTTGACTTCATATTTATTTTGTATTTTACAGAATAGCCATTTTTAAAATGTTATTCTACATTTGTATAGAATATTTAGTTTATAATATTAAAGTTGTATTTATTTATTTATTTTTCATTTAATAGAAGAATAGCAAGTATTTTTTATTTTATTCTACATTTTTATTATATTTAATAGAATATTTATTTCCCTAAAGTGAAATTATATTTTATGGTTATTTTTTTTATATGAGTAAATAAAAATATTTTATTTTATAAATAAATAAATAAACAAATAAAAAAGTATAAATAAAATAAGTATTAAAAGAAATAAAATTTAACTTCTAGAAAAATATTCTATAAAAATGTAAAAACATTTTTTACAAAATGGCTATTCTCCTATAAAATACAATTTCACAACATGAAAAAATACTAATAAAAATGTAGAGTAAAATAAAAAAAACACTTGCTATTCTCCTATAAAATAAAATAAACAATAAAATAAAATTTCACTTCAAAGGGAAAAATTATTCTTTAAAAATGCAAATTTTTTTTTTTTTTTTTTGCAAAATATATATTTTTACATTTATTCTACATTTGTAAAGGATACTTATTCCCTGAAGTGAAATTGCTTATTTTATTTTCCAGGAGAATTATTGGATAATTTTAAATGATTCTTTTTTGATAGGATTTTTAAGGATTTTTAGGATTTTATTTATTCATTTTAAATTTGCTTATATTCAAAGGATATTTTTTTCCATGAAGTGAAAATGTATTTTATTTATTTTAGCGCCCTTATTGTAATAACAGTAATGTGTGGACCAGCACACAGCACACTATTAATAATTGCTGTTAATAATGTTCATCTTCTGTTTGATTACGTCTTTAATTAATTTTTTTCCGTACATTTCTGCCATATGTACATTAACCGACATAGTCACCAATGATAAGCTACTACTAAATATATTGTAGAAACTTAATTTACAGTAACGAGTTGCAACGATTTGTATCGTGAAAAGCGCTATACAAATAAACTTGAATTGAACTATTTCTGCAGCACACAGTATGTTGACAGTGCCTATATGGAATACCCAAAAGGCAAACTGTTTATTCTTGTGTAATAAGTAGTGTTTCACATTCTATTTTAAAAAATAGTAGGAGGTGTTAAGTTTAAGCTGTGCAGCATGCAGTATACTGTCCAAACGCAGCCTGAGTTTCTCATCAAAAGTTGAGGAACAGACCTTGTCACAACCTCTTATGTCAAAGCCGGTGCCCCAGGATGTGAATTGCTCTGCTTCCCTCAGACAGCAGAGGAGGGATTCGTGGCATGAGAAATGCTAGTCAGCACTAATGTGCCTCCAACATAGAAGTATTACTTTACCAAAAGACCTTCAGAAGCGTCTGGGTTATTGTTGGACACTAGTGTAGTTGCCATGGTTTAGCTTTAACTAATAATAGACACCTTATACTATAAGAATATGGTGTAATATAGAAGATATATAATTACATTGTGCAACAATGATAGCCATTGTTGAGTATGAAAGGCTCATAGTGCCTTTAGTGCTAGGGACATTTTGTTTTCTGTCTGTTCTGTATTTTGCATCTGACTTCCTTCAATCATATTACCATTTTTTGCCATGTTTTATGAAGGTTTCACTGTTATGGAAAGGATATCTATTGAGGAACATGCTCAATTAAATATGTGTTTGTTCACTTTTAGTATGAATGTTGAAATGAATGTTTTGCTCAGCTAGCTCAGTCAGTAGAGCTGTAGACTTTTAATCATATGGTTGTGGGTTCGAATCCCGTGCCCCCCCCCCCCCCCCCCCCCTTTCAGAATCTGCAAAATGTTAATTATTTTTACCAAAATAAGAGGGATCATACAAAATGCATGTTATTGTTTATTTAGTACTGACCTGGGGGTGGGGGGGTTAAACTTCCCAAATTGGATGATCAGGGTAAATTGTACTTATTTTGTCTATATATATATATATATATGGAAAAAACAATATATTGTCAAAACAATGTGAGGTTTTTCCAATATCGTGCAGCCCTAATATTCGTGTGATCATAGAATGCCATGATGACATTCGAGGAGGAAAAAATGCAGATGGCCAGCGATGACCTGAGAACTACTGAAAAGCTTTGCGAGAGCGACAACGCCGGCGTCATCGAGACCATCCGCAACAAAATCAAGAAGAGCGTGAGTTTGTTTGTACAAGTGTGTAGCAGCAGGACGCACTGAATCTGTGTGCCAGATTCTTCACATCAACGTCCTGGTTTTTATCTTTGCCCCAGATGGACTCGCAGAGATCAGGAGTGGAGATTGTGGATCGTCTTCAGAGACAGATCATCGTGGCTGACTGTCAGGTTTATCTCGCTGTGCTGTCCTTCGTCAAACAGGAACTCTCAGGTGCATTCCACATGTTTACGTTTTACAAACCAGCTTGAAACTTCATATGCATCATTTGCATGCCACTGTGTTGGGGGGAGTAAACAAACTTGATATTATTATTATTATTAAATATTAGAGGGGAGAGAAGGTCAGGTGTGATGTCATGTTTACCTATTTCCATTTTTTTCCACAGAACATTAAAGGGCTAGTTCACCCAAAAATGAAAATTTTGTCATTAATTACTCACCCTCGTGTCGTTCCAAACCTGTAAAAGCTTCGTTCATCTTCAGAACACAAATTAAGATACTTACTCCAGAAACGTAGCAAGGAGATCGGTAAAATAATTCATGTGACATCAGGGGTTCAACCGTAATTTTAAGAAGCTACGAAAATACTTTTTGTGCGCAAAGAAAACAAAAATAACGACTTTATTCAACAATTCGTCTCCTCTGCGTCACCCTATAGCGCCATTTTTGGAGAGTATCCACTGAACGCAAACAGTGTATGTCAGCCGCACCACACGGATACGTTGTTTTCATTCAGATATTCAAATCAAAGCGTGAACGATGTAAACAGCGTATCCGTGTGGCGCAGCTGACACAGAACAGCATACACTGTTTGCGTTCAGTGGATTTACATTTACATCTATTTATATTTTTATTTTTATTAAAGTATATACAAATTTGGATTTTTAAAATGATTCCGTGTCACCAAAAATATTGAAAGACACAGTCATACATTTAATTTGTTTTTGTTATTTTTATTGTATATGTGAATTTATTTCATTTTTATATTTTTATTTGAAAATAAATATCAAGAAAATTAAGATTTTTTACATTTGAATTTTAAAATTATTTTTAAATTACTTTAAGTTTGCACAAATTTGGATTATTCAATTTTTTTTTAGCTTGTCACCAAAAATATTAAAAGGCTTAATTATGCAATTATTTAATAGTTTTTATTTGCTTTTCATTTTTATTGTATATAATATCATTTCTTTAATTTTATATTTGTATTTGAGAGTTAATATATTTTATATGTTAATAGTAATATATTTTTTACTTACATTTTACTTTTGTATTATTTGAAGTATACACAAGTTTGGATTATTTAAAATGTTTCAGCTTGTCATTAAAAATATTAAAAGACTCAATCATGCTAGTTCTAACATTTTCTTTCATTTAACGTCATTATGACCTGTCGCCCCTCAGCATACATCAAAGGGGGCTGGATCCTCCGCAAGGCCTGGAAAATGTACAACAAATGCTACAGTGACATCAGCCAGCTGCAGGAAGCCTGTCGCCGCCGCTCCTCTGACCAGCAGGGGGCGCTGGCCTCCGATAAGGCCAACCACAACACCTCAGCCGAGAGCGGCGGCCGGGTAACAGAAGAGGTTCTGGACCGCCTGAAGGGTTCGGTCAGCTTCGGCTATGGGCTCTTTCACTTGTGTATTTCGATGGTGCCTCCACACCTGCTCAAGATCGTCAACCTGCTGGGCTTCCCTGGAGACCGTCACCAAGGTCTTGCCTCATTAGCATATGCCAGCGAGAGCAAGGATATGAAGGCGCCGCTCGCCACGTAAGCTGACGTTTTTCTTGCACGTCAATCCAGTATTTGACATGCCTTTCTCATTAGCTTAGGCTAAATTAATAGCATTTGCAGAAATGTCATACGTCAGAAGAAAACCCCTCGCTGCTGATGTGCGAACACACGCTGTCACATGTCCAACTGGTTTCACACTGGGGTTACATAATTGATGGCATCTGAAAGGTCACAATTAGAGATAAACGGCATTAGATGGAAAGGTCATGAGAGTGTTTGAAAGCAAATGCTACTACAGAATTGCACAAGAAATCTCTTTCATTATAGGAAAATGTGCATTTTGGTCAGGTTGCTTAGTCAATAGAGCTTTAGGCTTTTAATCACAAGGTTGTGGGTTCGAATCCCATGCTGAGCGGGAATTTTTCATATGCGAAACTGTTTAGGTGCAAGCTGGTTTAGACTAATGGTGTGTACGCACCAAAAGCTAATTTAATTATTTGCGTGAGTAGATTACATACAAAGTCAATGCAAAGATGTGAATTGAGGCGACGTGATTGTCTCGAATGAGCAATATACGGCTGAAATCGCATCTTCCGCACAAGTTGAAAAATTTCAACTCAAGCAGAAAATTCGCATGACGCGTTGTGGTGCAAGCCAATCAGCGAAGAGCTTATTGACACGTTCAGTTATATCAGAAAATGAAGGAGAGCATTACGCGATGATTGTATTCACAAACGTGACTCGAAAAACATCCCAAGACGAGAATATTCGCTTTGCATTTGATGTGCACACACCATAACCCCTGATCGTCAGACTACTAAAATGGCTTGGAAAAAAAACATATACTTATGTTGAAGTTCGAATCTGCCATAGTGCCATATTTGGAGAGGTCTCTCATGGAGCAACCACCTTGCAACCATCCACAACACCCTAGCATTATTGACACTGAGACCATCTATAATACCTTAGCAACAGCCTAGAAACCACCTAGAACAGAACAGAACAACCACTTCTAGCAAGAGCCGAACAATCCAAACAATCTAGTATTGCATAGCAATGCCCTGGAAACAATCCACAAGAGCTTAGCAACCACCCAAACAGTCTATCTACCACATAACAACGCCCTTGAAACAATCCACAACACTGAAACGTTACTGGCACTGAGACCATCCATAACACCTTATCAACAACCTAGCAACAGCCTAGCAACCACCTAGAACTTCTTAGCAACAGCCTAGTAACCATCCAGAACAGTCTAGCAAGAGCTGAACAATGTAGTACCACATAGCAACGCCCTGAAACCCATCCACAAGAGTCTAGCAACCACCCAGAGCATCCTAGCAACAGCTTAGTGACTACACAAACAATGTAGTTACCACATAGCAACACCCTGGAAACCATCCCTAGCATTATTGCACCATAACACCTTATCAGCCACCTAGCAACCGCCAGAACACCTTAGCAACAGCCTAGCAACCACCCAGAACACTCATGGTAAATTTAGTACTTTCAAACACCATTCATATTTTCTTCAAAAAATATAAATATCTAGTCCATTTTGATCATTTCAGAGATTTTTCTTGAACTACATAGTTCGTAACCGTTCTTTCAGCTCTCTTTGGACACATTGTTCTCGGCAGTTGCTTGCCAGAGGCTGACAGATTGCGCAGCAGCTCTAATAATAGAGATGAATTTAAGCATACTTAATCCAGCCCGGGACAAAACGTACCCAATTTGTTCTTCAGATGAAAAGATGCTGCTTTTTTTTTTTTAAATCAGTGCTGCTGTAGCAGTTTGTACACAGCAAATATATAACCAAACACAACTAATAAACATGCAAACTGTGTTTTTATATGTATCTTTGGCTTCTTTTCTCTCGTTTCTCTCTCAGTTTGGCTCTTTTGTGGTACCACACCGTGGTGCAGCCCTTCTTTGCTCTGGACGGCTCTGACTCGCTTGCCGGGCTCCTGGAGGCCAAAGCCATTCTACAGAAGAAAGCGATGGTTTACCCAAACTCCTCTCTCTTCATCTTCTTCAAGGGACGGGTGCAGAGATTAGAGGTGGGTATGTAGGGATTTCACATCAGAGATTATGAAACCAGATTATGAAACCAAATTATACACTGACTACAATGTGTAATTTATATTACACTAGAGAAAAACAAATGTCATGCTGGATATCATGACATTTATTTATATATATATATATATATATATATATATATATATATATATATATATATATATATATATATATATATATATATAATATGTGTGTGTATGTGTGTATATATATATATATATATATATATATAAACACAAATGATTTGTATATAATTACAAAAAGTACAATTTTTACAATAAAAATAAATACTAAAAATAATTTCTCATAAAAAAAATCAATAAACTTATGCTATGTAACAAACTATGCTATGTATTTTTACTATATATATATATATATATATATATATATATATATATATATGTGTACATACATACATACATATATATACATATACATATACACACACATACACGCACACATATAGTTCATTATAATTCATCTTTTTCTTTTTCTTTTTCAGTGCCAAATCAACAGTGCGCTGGCATCATTTCAGGATGCTCTGGAGTTCGCCTCAGACCAAAGAGAGATTCAACACGTGTGCCTCTATGAAATTGGTACAAATTTGTAGTTGTCTTACTTTTTAGTACAGTCATTTATTAAATATTTTGATTGAATTTTGGCCTGGCAATTAGAGAAACGTTTGCAGTTAATCGTATACTTTCCGACCAATTAATAATTCAGTGTATGATTGTTGCATTTGTTCTGGATTTGCAGGCTGGTGCAGCATGATAGAGATGAACTTTGAAGATGCCTACAGGTCTTTTGAGCGGCTGAAGAATGAATCCCGATGGTCACAGTGTTACTATGCTTACCTCACTGGAGGTCAGATTATGTTCTCTCTCAAACTCTCTCTAACGTCTCTTTAAAATAAACGTTTTATTAAAATCTTTTACATCTCAACCCAAAGTATGTCAGGGGGCTTCTGGTGATCTAGAGGGAGCCAAAGCTGTTTTCCGAGATGTCCAGAAGCTTTTTAAACGCAAGAACAATCAGATTGAGCAGTTTGCACTGAAAAGAGTGAGTTATCTAATAATTTATTAATTATAATACATTTTTGCAGTTATTTTTGCAGTTGATTTCAAATTTTCAATTAAACTCATAATTACTCTAATTTATACATATAAATTTGTAGTTATAATAATTTATAATATACAAACAATTACTTTTTATGCTAATGTAAATATGGGATTACTGTACCATTTTTATTTATCTATTATATTAGTAATAATAATAATCTTATTATTATATATTATATAATAATATTATATTATATAATAATTTTATTAATAATAAAGTTTTTTTGAAATTTTTTGAAGAATTGAGTTTGTTTCTCTATAAGTTTAACTAATAACTATAATTTATAAATGCTACTAAAATATATATATATATATATATATATATATATATATATATATATATATATATATATATATATATAATAATATATTATATATATATATATATATATATATATATATATATATATATATATATATTAGGGGTGTAACGGTTCACAAAATTCACGGTTTGGTTTGATACGATACAGTGGTATCACGGTTCGGTACGTTTTCGATACAGCAAAAAAAAAAAGAAATGTCAGATAAATTTCCCTGATTTTTACAAATTTCTTATTTATTAAAACTAGGCTAATTTTTTATAGTTATACTTGACCCATCTTCTGGGGTGTCTTAAAACAAAAACAGCTCTGGTTTAAAGTATTCCAGCTGATGTTTGTCATGGAGCAGATTAATCTTTTCCAATAAGTTTAAATTGATTTTTACCTTTTATGGGCATTTTTTTGCCTTTTATAAAGCCATTTTTTTCTATAAGTGTGCATCACCTTATAGAGTCTTTTTTTTTTTCCCATTTAATAAGTCAATAAGACATTTGGGCTGTTACCAAGCAAATGAAGTCAGTATTGACAAAATTCATCTTTGCAATGCAGAGGAAACATAGAAGTTGCATCTGAATGGCATTTAGATGCCTTTACACACTGTTTAATGCAGCTCAGAGGGACATGTAATGCTTTAACCTGCAGTTACAAATGCATAAATAATGTTTTGATATTTTAAACATAAAATGTTGACATCTGAAGTTTGAAATTAATTAAAAAATTAAAATATACTTTAAATGTGAAATTAAAACCGCCAGCAGGTGGCAGCAAGTCACTGTTAATAAATGAGTCATTGCGATTGAACTGAATCTTTTAAAGCTTGATTCATTCAGGAACGAAACGCCGTCATGTTGCTCAGAGATGCAAAACAGTGCTGTGGCTGTGTTTGGAATTATTTTTGTTGTCGAAATTGAGCAAAAACAGGCAATATGCTGTCTAAAACGTAAGTCTATTAATTAACTTCTTGCTTATTGAACTGTTGTAAAATCATTTGTAATCATGCTGATTTTTGGAGAGAAAAAACGACACTCTTCTGTGAGATGGATTAACTATATGAAATTATGTAAATATATACATTTTCTGCCCCCATATCTTGAATTTTGTGATCATTCTAAATGCATTTTAATAGACTGAATCATGCAGTGAAAGAACGCACTCTAAATGTGCACATGCACTAGTCTAATAGAATAATATGCTGTAATAGGATTAGTCCAACGAATCGTTCGGTTTGTAATGCGTACCGAACCGAAAGCCTCGTACCAAACGGTTCAATACGAATACGTGTATCGTTACACCCCAAATATATATATATATATATATATATATATATATATTAGTGCTGTCAAACGATTAATTGCATCCAAAATAAGTTTTTGTTTACATAATATATTTATGTGTGCTGTGTATATTTATTATGTATATATAAATACACATGCATGTATAATATTTCAGGAAAGTATGTTGTTTATATATTAAATATATTTATTTATAATATAAATTATACAAATATAGACATGTAAATACTTGTAAATATTTTCAAAATGTATACTGTATGTGTGTGTATTTATAAATACATAATAAATATACACAGAACACACACATATATTATGCAAACAAAAATTTTTATTTTGGATGCGATTAATCGTTTGACAGCACTCTGTGTGTGTGTGTGTGTGTGTATGTATGTGTGTTATTGTAATATGATGAATGTATAAACCATTTGTGTATATGTATGTATGTATGTGTGTGTGTGTATTATATAATTTTTTTTATATATTTAGTATATATAGTATATATTTAATATAGAAATATATAGTATATA
>CM077230.1:15748791-15836291 GCA_039654775.1 Spinibarbus caldwelli | reverse complement strand
ACCTTGTTTTTGACGAGCCGTATGTTGTATTTGTTTTTTTGTGCCAGATGTTCTGTAATAATATTTTTGGCCCAGGCTTCTCATTTGTAGACTTTTAACAGCACATCAGTATCTCCTTTTGATAATGTCGCCTCTGAATAACTTGAATTGATTTGAGTTGGTGTATATATTGTGAAATTGTTGTGAAACTTGCACCTTCTTATTTTCTCGGCCGTAGCTGTAACGTTTATTCACTACTGTACATGATTCCCTCTGGTCTCTCTGTCAGTAACTCCAGAGGCTCAACACGTCTTCACTGTGAAACGTGTCAATATTGGATGTTCAGGGTATTTATACCTTGTGAGGACAATAGAATTGGGAAATTTCAATAATAAAATAACAAAACTTGCCATTAAACTTTGTACGTGAGTTCAGTGTGTTCACTGAATTATGATGGTTTGCAGAACTCAGATGGTAAGTTTGATTTTCTGAAGTAAAAATGAGAGAAAAGAGGAAAAATCAGTCAGAATTTGTCTCTCTAAACAAATTTAACAAGGTGGATAGGTGGGAATGTGTTTTTATTTATTTATTTTTTTTAATCAACATTTTTCTAATATATTTTTGGATATCTTTCTCTCTTTGTATAAAGACCTAAGAAAGCTTGTCATTTAGTTAAAATAGTTTTTTTTTTTTTTTAAACATTTGATGGCAGGGACCCCCATTTATGATGATCCCCTTGCAAAATATTCCCTTCCTAAATTAAAGGTTTAAATTTCCTAAAATAAAGCTATAAATTTAAGAATTATTTATACTTGAAAAATGGTACATGAGATATTGTGAAGGACAACATCAATGAAATAATTGGCATTTTATGTTGTCATTATACTAAAAGAAATGTGGAAAATATAAAATGATTTTTTTTTTATAATTATATTAACAATTTATTTTAACAATTAATTTGTATTAAACATTTTGCCACAAATATTGGTCCATTTTTTCCCCTGAAATTTTCTGTGGAACCCCTTTGATTTAGAGAAGACAAAAAAAAAAAAAATTCCTTTCATATTTGAATAGAAAATAACGGTGATGAAATAGAATAAAAAACTAATATAATAATCATAATTTCATGGAAGAACCAGGGGCGTCGCTAGACTTTTAGTTGTGCACCTTAGTAAAAATATTGATAAATCCTTGTTTCAATTAATTAGGATTACCATATCGAGCTGAGAATAATTTACTCTGATAATATTTCATCAATCAAGTCATTGCGTGTTTTCTCTCAGCTTTTTAGAAGATTTTTGCAACACCAGATTTGTGAATGAATCACTCATTTGATCTAATAATGGTCCAATGGGTTTGCAAAATGTTTGATTCATTAGGACAGTTCACTCACGCGCTAAAACATTTCTCACAAATAGTCATGGCATATTTTGTAAAAAGGAAAAATAAAAAAAAAATAAAAAATTTTCTTTAATAAACGCAGACTAGAACCTTCCCTGTTTGGGAAAAATGGGTGAAGGAAAACGACCTGAAACGCCCATATTTATAGGTATAAATGAGGGCATCTTACACAACTTATGTTTATATAAAACTAAATAAATAAAAACAAGATTAAAAACAGTGTTTCTGTCTTGTTTTTGATATAGCATAAAATGTTCATACACCTCTTTTTTAGGTTTTTATTTTTTTAGATGTAATCTAAATACAATCTTTAATGCCTTTTATGCACAGAATTATTCTGCTCATCATCTGTAGGCATTTTGTTAGATAAATCTAGAAAATATACACACAAAAATATGTAACACACAAAATAAATTGATATGGGGTTAAAAGTAGACTGCATCAAGTGATCAGTACAGCTTCATGTTCCTTACCAACTTTATACTTTAAAATAGACAAATAATTAACTCATGATAAATACATAATTAAAATAAGATTGTTATATTATAATATAACAAAAGACATTAGTCAATATATTAGTGACACCAGAGGCATCTCTCCAAAAAAAAAAACTCACCACAGAAAGAGCAGCAGAAATAGACACACTGTCATAATACTGTATTGTATGTGGAGAATATGAACTTGAATTTTAAAAAGTTAGATTCCAAATGTGTAACAGTCATTTTCACAACCAGTTGTTTTATACCACATTCCACACTCAACACAGTGGTAATGTTCCAACTTAAGAAATGCCAAGTTCATTTTTAAGCCAATGAACTGAAAACTAAACGGACTCAGACTTGAGCCTTGGGGGACACCCAAAATCTACCACTGTTAACAAATCTTTAAAAAAAAAAATCATTTTTCATAAGACTAAAACAGAAGCATTATTGCTAATACAGTACAATGATGTTACTATATCAAGCCCAACTTGTGATTATTATATTCATATATCACAATCTGTAGTTCCCAAAACCCTTGATTGTTGCATATGCATGGAAATATGAAACAAGTGTAAAACTAAATTCAGATCAGTGAGTTTAAAATAAAGTTCTCTCTTGAAGCAGAATATTATTTATGATATTTGAAATGTTCAACTGGCCAACCAGCCCAGGGTGCATAGTTTTATAGTTATGTTACGGGTAGTCTTGATTATACAATTTATCGATGTAAGGTTCCTGTTGGTCAGTAGATGTCCGGTACTTGAGAATAATCACGGTCCCAGTAGCCATTGGAGAACAGCCAGTCCTGAGAGCCATTGTGTGGATTTGGACCTTGATGAAACCACCTGTTTCAGGCAACAAAAAAAAGGTTCAGTTCGGCAAACACGTTAAACATTGATTATAACAGGATCGTTCTAGTTTTTTCACGTTGAGTTGCTTGGGGTCAGTCAAACATGCGTAAAATATGTTTCGTTTACCCCCATTAGAATCGTCTTATTCTTTGTTGAATAGATTCGGTGGAGCATTTGGCTGTAACACTTAAACCAGGTGTAAAGTTTCACCCTGCTCTCGCAGTAGAAGGCCAGAGAGCTCTGTTTACATCGTCTTATTCCACATTAAAAATAGATTGTCTAAGGGGGACATAAAAAAAACCTCATTCCTTTGGTGTGAAGTTCCATTTACATGTGACAAAAAGACTGTAGGTAAGACATACTGTATAGATTTGGTGTAATACTAGTATTAAAAGTTCTCTAGTTGTTTTCCATCATACATGATTGAATTTAAGTAGTCTTTAAAAGCTCATAATGGGGAACCCCTTTAAACAAAACAAATGTTTTACTATCATTATGTAGGTGACTACCGTTACAAAAGTTTTCTACCACAAACAATCCGTCTTGTGCTATATTTACAGACTGTGGATAGATCCCAGTCGCTCAAGGCAATTAAATTACTATTCCAGAGTGAAACAATTGAATGCAAAAGACAGAGCAACAAAGCAAGCGTCAAACCTGGGGCCCGAGGCGACGTTTCTGCTCACCGCAGCAAAGTCACAGGACAGATGATAATGCCAGAAGAAATGAAGGGGAAAATTAGGTTAAATGCAAAAGACAGTGCCCACTGATCCAGGACTAAGAGTGCTGTTAAGTAAGTAGATAACTGTTAAGCTATGGATGAAAATGGTGTAATAAATAAACAAATGACCAAATTTAGTAAACATAATAGAACTTGTTACGCAGTTAGTCACAAAAAAGTGTTACATGCACATCTTAGTTACTACAGTTATTTTTACTGGTATTTTCCAACGTTCATGAAAAATTGAAAAAAGTACTGTTTGAAGGAGATCTCATATTCATTTATTATGCTTTTTGAGTATTAACAATAACTGTAGTAACTTTTTGAAAAAGCAAACCGTGAAATGTAAAAATACGAAATAATTCTGCACCTCGTCTTCCACTCATCATCCGACTTAGAGCGGTTCTTACGTGCTGCCCTCTGTTTCTCCTCCAATCTCTTCTTCTCCTCACTGGCCAGGTCTACGGTGTTCAAAACAAAGTTATTAAACCTCTGAATATATAAATGTTGCTCATTTGTGATAAGTTCTAAGGATATTAATTAAGACTTAGAAATATCATCAACAACAACATCAATGGCACCAGCAGTACATGGAAACACATACCAATGTCTCCATTCTCCATGGCTCGTATGTCCGGCCTCAGTCTGCTGTCCGTTTTCGGGATGACCACTTCAATCTCTTGGTCCAGCTCATTGAGCTGCATTGCGAATGTAGTGAAGTTGTACATCTTTTTATATGCAAATAAAACCAACATAGAGAAAATAAGAAAATTCAGATTTCAAAGGATGCTTAAATCAACAGCATTTGTGGCATATTTTGATTACTACAAAAATAATTTACAATCGTTTCGCAAAAAAAAAAAAGTGGAGGTCATGGTGATGCTCTTACAATGAGCCAATTTTTGCAGCATACAATTTTATAAAAATTAACTGTAAATGTTTAACTAAAAAAAATGTATTACTTTACAAATTTATAGAATTCTTTTAAAATTTCTATTAATTTTTCAGCATTATTTGAGCTTTAAAACTGTCATTTTAGGGTTACGGCATTGTCACTGTCAAGTGTAAAATTAGCTATAAAATTGGATATAACTTTAAACAAAAATAGCATTTTTTTGTTTAAAATCATGTAAACGCTCATTTTGTTCAAGTTTTGTTGTTATAAAATTGATTATTATTTAATTATTTTAACGGGCCATTCACTTCCATTGCAAGTGCCTCACTGTAACCCAGATTTTTCTGGGACAAGGTTTCCCAGAGCTCATGTTCTGGAACAGACCTGGGCAGAGTTGACTGGTCTAGGTGCTATTCTCCAGAGCAACTGACTTCCTGGGATCACCTCCAGTGAATCTTCACCTGGTTGAGGTGTTTCTTCTGAGTCTGATGTCTGAGAAACACCAAGCAAACCGTTATAAACCGTACAGTGTATCTCTTTCATTTAGACATATCGGACTGGCGCCATTATAATTGACAGGTATCTAGACTAATGTATGAAAACTTTCAGAAACACCTGTTTACTGCTTTTCTTGTCTTCTGATGCTTTCTTATCATTCTTCCTTTGAGTTTCAAATGTAGTTGGGTCAACTATGTACATGCACTCCGTCCATTTCCCGTAAAGATTGTACACTTTCTTTTTGCTGCATGGAATACACAAATAATCAATGTAAAACAGCAATGTGGAGATGGCAGGAAGATTTATCACTCTCAAACCGCTGACCTCTTGTCCAGGATGTAACCTTCAACCTTATGTAATTCTTTCCCAAAAAGGCCACATGGTTTGAAATTTAGACAGCATTTTTCACCAGTTCTGTTGGCAAATATAAATCAAAAGGGCTGCAATCAGTAAAGTTTGTTCATTTTAACCAGAACTAGTACATTTACAGAGTCTCGTTGACACCTGTGGTTGATAACCTCCACATTGCCATACTGTTCGATCCACAGCTGTCCCACGATGATGTTGTGCACACAACACGTTGGGTTCATCCATGTGTATGCCTCATTATGCCTGCAATGAGTTTATTATTAGACAATGGGAATAAACTGAAAATCTGTGTACTAACATTTCCATAAATCATGATTCACCAATGACTTTCATATTAAAATTTATTCTAAATTTATGAATAATGGATAGGAACAACTGAAGCCACACAGAAAACAATGTGTGGATATTAATAAAGCATCTTCACACCCAGAGTAGACGCTTACTTGGGAAGTTCTAGAGTGATGATGCCCTTAGGTTCGGCCTCCACACTTTTGCCCCAGAACTTCAGTTTGGGGTAGATGGAGCCATGAAACACAAAGTCCTTCTCCAAACCCTCGGCGTGAAAGGCGCTGATGGGAGGATGATGGCTCACTTGTTCTGAAATCAGCCGGAAACCAAGATCATCCCTGAAGGTTGAGGAAAAAACATGGTAACAATCCCCAAGAGCACAACACATTGATAGATTGACTGAAAAATCACATTTGCAATGCTAAATGCTAACAAATTAACATTAAAAAGGCAAAAAAGTGATATTTGCTAACATGAATGCTAACAAATTAACAATCAAAAAAGCAAAACATTTGAATTGCTAACATTAACCCTCTGGTGCTGTTTGAAAATTTTTACGTGGTTTTTTTTTTGTTTGTTTTTTTTGTTTTTTTAGAAGAATTACTTTATCTGAATGGTATGAAACTTGGTAAAGGTTTTGGCATTTGCTATGTGAACATACAAAAAGTCATGGACATGATTTGAAAAGAAATGAAAAAAGAAGTCACTTTTAGTGTTCGTGGTCAAAAATGACCGCACTGGAAATGAATAGGAAGCAAATGTCATCTAGTGGAAACATTTGGTACTGTGCCCAAACAAAATCCTACTGAAACTTCATTTTTTGAGATATCAACCTCAAATTTGGAACTTGTTTAGATTAAACTTTTCTTCTTTTTTTAGTTTCACTTCAACTTTTTTTACAACCAAAACTAAGTCTGTGCTCCAAAGCATTCAAGATTTCTCACAGTTTAAGTTGGAAATTTCATTTTCAGGTATATGGCTCAAAAAGTGGTAACAGGTAATAAATAGATCCCAACTAATCCATAAATATAATTTTGTACCATAAAATCCTATAAAAATACAAAATATTAAATAAAAAACATATAGTACATTCATATCATTGAAGAAAAAACAAATCTGCCACGAGCAGTACCAGAGGGTTAAAGATGCAGTCACATTAGCAAAATTCTAAAGGCAAAAAAGGTCCATTTGTCAATAGCGTAGCGTTGCATGAAGCACAGCTCACACAGAAGTCACTTTCAAACCAAACATTTGTTGGTCAACGTGCAATTCACATGGCTGACTTGAATCCGTTGCGAATCTGTGTGGGGAAATCTATCATCCCTCACATGAAAATCACATTCGGCTGAATTACTATAGAAATGACTGGATTTCGCACGCAAACTTTAACCAAACATCAATAAATGTGACCACACCTTAATGCTAATGTCAAGTCTAACAAATTAGCATTCAGTTAGGATCTGAATCTCTTACCTGACTAACTCATATGTTTCTCCTAGCAGGGGGTTGAAGGGTTTACCCGTCCTTTCCCACTGAGACGCCACGGCTGATACGGCAAACGCGGCCACACACTGGATAGAAAACACATGTATTCGTTTACTTATAGAAAATAAGAAAAATACACATTAGAAAATAAGAAAATACACATTAGAAATCGACAGCTTAGACTGGTTTTCATCCAGGCAGCTATAAGAAGAGATTTGATAGGATTCTAAAATCCTTGAATCCAAGAAATATCTGTATAAAATGTGTCAAACAGCCTAATAAAAAGTTCATAAAATTGGAAACTTTGGTGAATGGACATTGTAGTTATTTTTAACTACAATAAGTAATAATTATTAATCAGTATATATGGGTTTTTGTCCAATTTCAGGGAAATGTAGGTGATCGGCAATATATAGTATGTTATAAAATAATAGAACAATTAATGATTTACTAGTATATGAATGAAAAAAAAACTATTACTTAGAATTACTTATTACTTATTTATTACTTAGAATTTTACAAAATATTTAATAAAAAATGTATTTAACCAAATTCAACTAAAATTTAAAGTCAGAAAATGTGAAAACTGGCCAAAGAGGTTTGGCAAATTAATTGGTCATATTTCATAGTTTTTTGGCATGCAAGGGTTTTGCTGGTATGTTCATATACTTTTTTTTTTTTTACCTTCATTCTCTCAATAGAGTCCTCTAAAGCATTGGCCTGATGGATGAGGTATGTGTGCTCCATATATTCTGTTAGTCTTTGCAGAAAGCTCAGCGGCTCATTAAAAATAACAGGCATGGTGATCTTAGACAGCTCCTGAAAGAAACATGAAATCAGACAACACATGGTGCTAAATGTAGGTGTTTTGACTGAAAAAGACAGTAAAATTGCAAGTGAGAGGTTACATGATAGTAAAAAGCTCACCATCCCAATGCACTTCCTCAGTATGCTCCAGATGCTGAAGTCATTTCTGGAGAACATGGGTGCTGGTAAACTTGTCCTGTGGAATAATTAAAGGTAACTGAGCTGTGCCTTGTCAGCTTCTGAAAAATGTCTGTTTACATTGAGAAACCACTAAAAAAAACTAGTTTCCATGGAAACGGTTTCTGCTGTTGTCATGCAGACGGAACACGTCTAGACTGGCGTTATCAGTCAGGTAACGGAAGCTTTATATCTTATTCAGCAAAGCAAGGCCAGTGTCCCGATCAGTTTCAAAGTGCTCAAGATACACAGAAACCTGCTCTTTTTATACTGTACCTGCTGAATGTAAATGTAATAATAAAGACGTGTTTACTTGTTGCTTTTTTTTTTATACATTTTAAATGGTATTAATATACAAACAGTACAAGTAAACATATATATAAAATAATTTTTAAAAATAATAATTGTGTGTGTGTGTGTATATATATATATATATATACACACACACACAATTATTATTTATTTTATATATTAAAAATTAAATACAATATTTCATATATATACACACATACTGTACACACACATACAAATATATATATATATTTTATTTATTTATTTATTTATACACACACACACACACACAGTGCTGTTACTGATTACAAATGACATGTTTAAAATCGTATTAAGTAATGTAATCAAGATTACTCATTTTAGGTATATGAGGTATATTTTAGGTGAATATGTTGTAAAATTATTGAAATATTAACGATGACTTTAAATAATTTAGGTGTTAATATAGGGGTTTGACTGACAAAAAGTTTGTGAATCCCTGCATCACGGAAAAGAATCAATAAATTATGAATAATTTACTGTCATTGTGTAAATAATTTGTAATCTTGAAATCCATAAAGAAACTGTAATCTGATTATGAGCATTTACACAAAAATATGTTTTATTATATATAAAAAAAAATTATAATATGAACAGCAACTTGCATTTTCTAAATACAACATTATAGAATAGAGTTATCCAGTAAATAAAAATAACTCCCTGTAATTGGCTGCAAAGTCAGTCAACTATTCGTCAACGGGCCGTCAATCAACACGCCGAGCTTTAAAAGTTCAAATTACGGCGTTAAACTCGGCTACCTCATCAATCTTTTACAGTTTCATTATGAGCGCCTCTTCTGGCCTTGGCTCGCTAAATTATTTACCACAAGGTGTAAACCAAAACAAAACAAAACAGAAGCTGCGTCTAAGAAATTAGACAAATAACAACAAAGTGACACTGGAAAAACAAACCGAGCTGAATGTTACGTTTGAATGTATGTTTATTTGTACAAGTTTGTTTTTATTTAAAAAGCACTGGGAATTTCTAACTACTTTTAACTTTCAAATTTTCAAAAATGTATTTAACCAATGTTACGCAAGAAATACCTGGCACAAAATAGTTGGTATGCTAGTTTATAGTTTGTGTTTTAGGTATTCCCACCTGTGCTTCCTCACTCCGTTCACTCTGGCCACCTCATCATCGTCCTCTTCCTCTCCACGACGGTCTTCCCGGGACATCCTGCCGCTGAGATTACTTGAGATGCTGTAGTAGAGCTCAGACTTGAAGTCCTCTCCGTCTTCGTACGAATGGCCGGCTGTCTCACAACTGCTCAGCGAGGGCTCAGAGTCCGAATCTGCGGCAACAGAGCGCAGACAGACATGGCTTAGAGGGACAATGAGCGGCCGACGGCAACAGGCTCTCGCAGGAAACCTGAGCAGGGGATCAGGTGGCGTTTAATGGAACCGCACAGTCGGAAGTGACCGGACACGTCCCTAAGAAAGGTGCCTCATACTTATGAAGCTCATTCTGAAGATTTACTTGTTACTGTAACAGCAATTACACTGCAGGCTCTGATATGGCTGATGAGCTTTACATGGGCTTTTAGTCCATAATTATACTTTACACCATGGATATCATACGAAAAATGATAATCAGGATGTGATAATCTTAAATTTATATACTTGTATAACTGAAAACTCATAAAACTTAAAAGGTGACATTGTTGAGCCTTGGTGCTCATGTGGGAAACACAAGTTTGAATTCGATCTACAGTATGTGGTTTTCTGATCACATTTTCTGTATCTCTTAATAATTTTTTTGTCACTTTACTATTTTATTCGATAAAAATAGGGGACAATGTACATCTGAAAACGTTACAGAGATTTGTACTGTATATTTTATAATTAAAATGCTACAAGTAAATGAGACATTAACTTTATTCATTTTAACTTATATCTAATGTTTAAATTATACCCTTTCACTTTCTAATGCTGTATCTGCACAATAAAAAGGCAAAAGTCAAGTCCATAAATAAAAAAATTAAATAAAAGTAAATAAAATAAAATACTTGGCCAAATTCTTCAGTGTAATTATTCAGTGTTCTGGGGTAATTGTCAATAATTATTTATAATGTTATGGCTGATATTAAAATATTGTACACTTTACACAACTTAAAAACATACACAAGTTTAACTTAAAAGCATTATAATTATATAATAATACATACACTGTGCCATCACAACAACATAATGTACAGTAAAAGATTTGAAAACAAAAATTGTGAAAGATGAAATGTTACAACAGTGTTATTAATTTATTTGTGTTTTTAAGTAAGTGTTAGATGACAGAAAGTACACTACTGTTCAAAAATTTGGGGTCAGTAATAAAATTTTTGAAAGACGTCTCTTAAGCTCACATTTATTTGGTCAAAAATACAGTAAAATCAGTAATATTGTGAAATATTATTACAATTCAAAAGAACTAGTTTCTATTTAAATATATTTTAAAATGCAATTTTTTCCTGGGAAACAAAACTGAATTTTCAGCACCATTACTCCAGTTTTCAGTGTCACATGATCCTTCAGAAATCATTCTAATATGCTGATTTAATAACATTTCTTATTATTACTTTTGAAAACAGTTTCGCTGCTTAATATTTTTGTGGAAACTACATTTTTTCAGGATTGTTTGATGAATAGAAAGTTCAAAAGAACAGTATTTATTTGAAATACAAATCTTTTGTAAGATTAGAAATGTTTTTACTGTCACTTTTGATCGATTTAATACACCCTTGCTGAATAAAAGTAATAGTGCATTTCAAAAACCGACTCCAAACTTTTGAACTGAAGTGTTTGAATGTTTTGCTGTGTTACTCTCAAGCATACGAACCGGACACAGCGTCGTAGAACTCGTCTTCGCTGAGGACACTGCGGGGTGACGATCCATTGACCACCGACTGCTCCAGCTCATGATGTTCAGTCGCCAGCGTCTGCAGAGCCTCCGACAGGATTTTATTCTTCTCCACTTCCTGTTCTAGTTTCAAACTGCGTGCCTGAAAAAACAGACACATACTATATAAAAGACATATTTTATACTTTCCATGTATTTGTGATCATTAACTATGGTTTTACCTGCCGTTTTTATTTTTTAAAAGTTATTTTTGGGGTTTTAGCTTCTTTATTTGACAAATATAGGAAATAGGGATGTAAAATTGTTAGGAGTGATCATGTTGCAGCCAAATTCGAACCTGTGTAGTCAAAGTGAGCACCGAGGCTAAAAAAAATGACAAATGCGTTAACCACTGTGCCACGGCTCAGTTTTTAGCAGGCGCTTATAATAACCTCTTCAAGTAGCTTCATAGCAATGGATGTGTGCAGTAAAATGGGTACATACTCCTTCCTGTTTGGAAAAAAGCCCCAGACACTGGTGCAGTGAGGAGCGGGTTTCACTGGAGGCTTCACAGACCTCCTTCAGCTTCTGAACGACGGCTGCAGGGAATCCTGCAAGAATATAAAAATGAACTGTGGCTTAGCAGATCTGCATATGTGGTTTTGGCCAATCAGATGCAGCGGATGATTTAAGTTCTTACTTTCCGCCAGGCCATTTTCTTTCACCATGGACAGGAGGGCCAACATCTCTGTCTCCAGTCTCTGATGGCATGCCTCGGCCCGCTGCAAAAACAAAAGAGGATCAAGAAAACACAGAAATAAAAAAGGATATTGTGGAAGAGAAAGGCTAAGACTAAGAAAGCGTCAGGGTTAGTCAACTTTACCACTTCCTGTGGTTAGAGTGAAAAGGGAAGTCAGAACTCATTTTCCTTTGAACTGCAGAAATATTTGAGCGTGAGACATATAACACTGTCTATTTATAGTTTATTTTTATGGTGCATAAGTTAAATTATTTTATTAATTTATTATAATTAAAAATCTTTGTCATTAAATAAAATAAATAATTAAAACTTTTAATTATATTGTATTTTAATTCCTGTTATTTTAGTATTCAAGTCATATTAATCACGAAGATTAATCACATCCAAAATAAAAGTGTTTGTTTACATAATATGTGTGTGTACTGTGTATATTTATTATGTATATATAAACACACACACAGTATATATTTTGCAAATATTTACATGTATATATTTATATTCATATAATTTAAATTATATAAAAAATATATTTAATATATAAACATTACATATTTTTCTTAAATATATACATGCATGTGTGTTGTCTCTACAAAGTTTCATGTAGACAGTTGTGCCATTATTTTCAGCAAATAATATTATTATTAATTAAATCGTATAATGTATTTCTGGTATTTTAGTCCACATTTTATAAATATTTATGTATGCATGTTTGTTTGTTTGTTTGTTTGTTTGTTTGTATGTATGTATGTATTTTTTCAAACTCTTTTAATTATCTTAAAAAATATTCTTTAAAAATGAACAAAAAATAGTTTTCACTGCCAGTATTCATCTTTGTTATCGTTTATGTAAACAATACAACCTTTTTCATCTCATAGATAACACTGTCACATGATCCAAACAAAAAAAAAAAAAAAAAAAATATATATATATATATATATATATATATATATATATACACACACACACACACACACACACATACACACGTATTTTTTTTCTCCAAACATTACAATAAAAATTAAATTTTCAAATATGTATTTCTTCAACTTTTTTTCTGCCAGTATTCATCTTTGTAATTGTTTTTGTAAATAATACGACCTTTTTCTGCTTATAGATAAATTTGTCACACGATTAACAGCTACATAAGGAAGAAAGGGTGGCCATGTGCATTTTATCAGCTGACATGATTGTCAAGATACGACTTCATCAACAAATCAAGATGCAGATAACATTTCTCACCTGAAGTGAGTCAGAAAGCTCATGTACAGACACAACGTTGTCTTCCTCTTCCTCGCTGTCTGGGTCTTGTGAGCAGTAATGAGTGCTGAAGGCTGAATGTTCCTCTATGGCCTCCAGCCACCTCTGAAAAATAACACACACATTCACACAAACGTATATAACACACTCTAGTCTGGACTACACAACAGAGCTGAAAGGAATCTCACTTTTCTGGTGGCTTCGGGGCTGTTCTTCTGTGACACTTTAAAATGGTGAACACTGTCGTCAAAGCACTTGATCGTGAAATAGCTGTTATCTTTCGCTTTAATCTGACAGTTGGAAAGAAGAGCAGTTTGGGAAATCCTGTTAACAATCCCACAAAACATGAATCAGCATTTTATTCATTTCTATTCATTCCATCAAATGAATCTTACCATGCACTGTGCTTGTGTTAGCGGTTTGCAACCTTGCCGGTGTGTGTTTGAATCTGCATCTGACCTTGATGAGTTAAAATAAATAGTGAAATGTTACTAAAAAATTACAGTTTCCAAATATTTATTTCTGAAAATTTTGC
The DNA here is from genome assembly GCA_039654775.1 of Spinibarbus caldwelli. Taxonomy (NCBI): domain Eukaryota; kingdom Metazoa; phylum Chordata; class Actinopteri; order Cypriniformes; family Cyprinidae; genus Spinibarbus; species Spinibarbus caldwelli. Next base: position 15,822,627 of record CM077230.1, on the reverse strand, counting down.
AAAATAAGTTTTTAAGTAATTTTGGTACCATTAAAAAGTATTATATATTACGACCTTGATGAGTTACACTACAATAAAAATTAGTTTTCAAATATGTATTTTTTTCAAATTTTGCAATAAAGTCTTTAATTTTAGCTATTTGTTTATCATTAAATTTTATTACATATTATGACCTTGATTGTTTAAAAAAAGGATAAACTTTACAATAAAAATAATAGTTTTCACATATTTATTTCTTTGAATTTTGCTAAATAATTCTTTAATTTCAGAAATTTTACTGTAATTATATTTTATTATATGAAACTGAGTTAAAAAAGGATGAAATATTACACTAAAAATTAGCTTTCAAAGAAAATACGTTTTTAATTTAAGCAATTTTGCTATCATTACATTTTATTACATATGACCTTGAGTTAATATAAGGATGGAACACTACAATAAAAATGACAGTTTTCAAGTTATTTTTTTCCAAATTTTACAAAATTAAGTCTTTTGTTTTAGCTAGTTATTTTTTATTACATTTTATTACGTTATGAACTTGATTTTAAAAAAAGGATAAAATTTTACAATAAAAATAACAGTTTTCACATATTTATTTCTATGAATTTTGCTAAATAATTCTTTAATTTCAGAAATTTTACTGTAATTACGTTTTATTATATATTATGACACTGAGTTTAAAAAGATGAAATAAAAAATAGTTTTGAAAGAAAAATAAGTTTTTAATATAAGCATTTTTGCTATCATTACATTTTATTACATATTATGACCTTAATGGGTTAATATAATTAACCATTTCTGCGTCTCTGTTTCTGCCACTTGCATCCCGAGGCAACTAGGAATTACACAAGCTTCAGTCTGGATCCAACCCTTACGAAGATCTGAGAAGAGATGATGTCAACCCCCCCAGAAGACTTCAGATGATGCTAACCCTGGAACAACATATACTGTAAAATTTTGCTTAATCGCAATGCGCAAAGTTTAATCGCAACATATAATCATTGCAGTTAATAGTGTTCACCATCTGTTTGATTACATGTAATTTATAACTAACTGCATGATTTTTACTGTACATTTCTGCCATAGTCACAACTAATAACCTACTCCTAAATTTAATGTAGAAACTTTATATTTTCTGTAAAGCTGCTTTGCAACAATTGGTATTGTGAAAAGCGCTATACAAATAAACTTGAATTGAACTGAATTGAATATAAGGAAGCAACATTACAATAAAAATTACAATTTTCAAATATTTTTTTCTTAAAATACTCCAAAATAAGACTTTAATTTCAGAAATGTTTCTATCATTACATTATCATATATTATGACATTGAAATAAAAAAATGATGAAAATGAACTGAAATGATTAAATGAAACATAAAAATTTGTCTTTAAGCAATTTTCCTATCATTACATTTTATTATATATTATGACCTTGATGAGTTGAAAAATATTTTAAATTTATGATTTTACAGCATTTATTTCACATATGAAACATTACAATTAAAACTGAAGTTTTAAAATATTCATTTCTGTACATTTTGCTATCATTAAATTCTATTATATATTATACTTTTATTTTAATTAGAGCATCACATTTTTGGAATAGAGGCAGATCCTCACTGTTTAGGGTACCATGAGATGACTCCATCCTGAAGAACTACCCAGTAGGAGCGCCAGCCGAAAAACCTCGAACTCTGCAATAAAAATAAAAAAGGAAATTGAAATAAAAGAAATAAAGAAAAAATATATTATTTTCAAAACATGCATATTATAGTTATAGATTTTGATAAAACATACCTTCCAAAGAGGTCCCTCGAACATTTTAACATGTCGCGTCATGCCCTACAGAAATCAGTGTTGTAAAAACCAAACAAAATTAAAAAAAAGGGCACACCACTGTTAATAAGTGTAAAATGAGCAATATATCATTGTTATAATATGATATGGTGATATTTTTAAAAAATACATATATTTGCATAAATTTGCGACATCAGAAATGTCCAGATGAATGAACCTACTTTCATAACATTTCCTGTAATGATCTGCTTCATTTCTGCATCATTAGCCAAATCAAAAACAGTCTGATCTGAAAACAAATGAGAAACAAAATGCAAAAATTAACATCAGCATGTTTCAGGCGACCACAAAAAGTCAGAGGCCATTCAAATATAAAAAAAAAATAATAATAATGCACTGTTATTTTGTTTTATTTAAAAAAACAAAACAAAATTAATGTGTGATATTTATTTCTAGATGTACTAAAACAGTAAAAATATGACTATGAAAGTAACACACCTAAAACAACACACAGTTGTACAGCGAATTGAGAAAATATTGACCTGACGAAAAATACGACGGTGTTGAATTCTTTAAAAAATGAGGCTACAGTAAGGTGGAGCTCATTACCGATTTTGTTCTTGATGTTGGGATTGGCCTTGTGCTGCAGGAGTTTGACTGCACACTGTTTCTGGCCTCTGTAAGCAGCGCAATGCAGAGGTGTGTTGCCCAAGAAGTCCGTGCAATTTATGTCCGGGGGTTTCTTCATGTTTAGCTACATGTGGAACATGAAGATCAGATATCATGGTTTAAAAAAGTAGTTTAGAAACAGAGTAGAACAACGAAGTTCCTCAAAGTAGTTAGCGAGGTTACCAGTCTTGCGAGGGTAGATATGGCTCCTTCTCGCGCCGCCTCCAGCAGCTGCTCCTCTAGTTTCCTCTCTTCAGTCCTCTCAGCAGCTAGAAGATAAAAATTGAATGGTAATAATTTGGTAATCATTCAGCAGACTTTATCCAAAACATGTTCGGTACGATTTCATGCACTTACCCTCCAACATGCTTTTAATCTCAGCACTCTGGGTAATGTCTTTAGGTATCTGGGCCATTCCGTTGATGACAGAAGCGCAAGCGTCATACTGAAGAAGCAACATTACAACCTCCTAAACAGCAAAATCAGCATTCAGCACTCAGTTAGTATTCAGAGTCCAATCAGTGTTCGGCTTTTAGTATCCAATCAGTATTCAGCATGCAGGCGAGTAGTTATGTTTGTGAAACATGAGGCTGTACACATTAATATGGCTCAGCTGTATACCACTTATGGTAGTGATCACCTGAAATAAACTGATAACCAATGTGCAGAACTGATTTTTAATACAATAATAATGATCATTAGACTACAGCAATAAAAACATCTTCTGTTTTTATTTATTATAATAAAAATAATAATAATAATAATAGAATATTCAAATAGTTAAATTAATTAAATTTTAAAGGGTAATTAATGTGTTTCATTAAAATGTAAAAAATAAAATAGTACAATTAAAGTATTTGATTAAAATGTAAAAAAAATAATAATAATACACACACACACACACACACACACATATATATATATATATATATATATGAATGAATTTTCAAATTCAATTTTAATTTCAAAATTTATTTTAAGATTTGTTAAAATATTATAATTATTAAACTATAATTTTAAATAATATATTATATGTTATTAATATATTAAATAATATATTATTACAATATCTAAAATGCTTTATTAATGTAATTAAAAATGTATTCAAAAAAAAAATTATTGAATTAAATAATATATATTTAATATCGATTAATATATTCAATGTATTATGTATTCAATGTATTTAAAAATAATAAAATAAAATCAAAACATGTTATTAAAATTATTTTAATTATTAAATGATAATGTATATTTAATAAGAAATTCAAATATATTTAAATATTATAAAATATCTTAAAATATATATTTTTTAAATTAATTCATCATTTATAATTACTAAAAATCATTTAATTAATAATAATTATCATTACAGTTACACAATGTCACAATGTTTTGTGATCTCAAAGTTTGCACATTTTTTCATCTTTATTTTAGGGCTATCCATTAGGGCTGCTACACATTTTAAAAAGAGTTATTTACTTGCAAAAAAAAAAAAAAAAAAATCTGTAAATCCGATATTTGAAAACAAAACTTTAGGTAAAAAAAAGAAAATTCAAACTGATTATCAGTCTGTCTCAAGCTAATATCTATACTCTCAGTGCATGAACATATACGATACATACGTTTCTCCCAGTGAATGCTGCTTTATGGAGAGGCGTATCTCCGACATTATTTGGCAAATTGGCATCTGCTCCAGCCTGTAAGATGCAAAGATGAGCTAAAACTAGACATTAATATACTGAGCACAAATTCTACTCAGAAACATACCAATGCACACATGTATGAGAACATAAAACGCTGAGACGATCAATACCTTCAGTAAGGCCTCAACAACATCCTTGTGTCCAAAGTAGCAGGCCAGATGAAGAGGAGTCCAGCCATGATTGGATTTGCTCTTGCCTGAAACAATGTAATGCTGTTAGAAGTACTCCAATATGTCTAGAAACATACGAATGGTCAACAGAAACCTAATGACGTGTTCTACCCTTGCAGTTGATGTCGATTTTGGCCTCCTCTTTTATCTTGGACATCAAAAGCTTCTGGATCCCTTCTATGTTCCCGTTCCTGGCATCCCTGAGGAACTGCTCCTCTGGATCCAACTCCTCCATGACTTCACCAACAAAACAAAAAAGCATTACAAACCAAAAATCAGAGCCCTGAGTAACAGAATAAGTGCAGTGTATCTAAAAGTCATTGAATCTTCCAGGAAACATATGAGGGCGAATTCTTTGAAACATCTGCCATGTGATTTCCTTGTTTAGACTGGAGGAAAACTATGAGCGTCACATGACTCAGCTTTGATACGCATTCATTTTCATTTAAAAGCCATAAACAGAGCAGAACCATTTAGTGACGTTATCAGAAATGCCCTTATAAAGAAAACCTGACAATATAAATCCTTAACAGGTTAACCCTATAAAGCCTAATGTATCGTATTCGATAAGTTATCAACATGATCAAAACTACGTGCCTTCTGTCATGTGACTGATCGTTTATACTTTTTTAGTGAATAAAAGGCCTTTTCTAAAAATGCCCATTCTGAAAACTTCTTTCAGCTCATGATACATGTGTCTTTTTGCTGTGAAATCTTTTTCTGATTTTTAGATTGTAAATGTAAGAGAAACTTATATACTGTTAACAGCATTTCAAGATGAACACTCGCTGGACTGAAGCAACTTAGGTTTACCTGATTATCCAGACATCATTTTTTAGAAAAATCACATTAAAATGTGAGTATCGAATATGATACATCATGTTTTTGAGTAACACTTAATCTCTCAGTCATATTTGTATTGCACTGAATTATGTTTTTCCCCTCACAATAAAACCTGACAGAGCTTTGATCATATAAAACTAAGCATTTAAATATCATGAAATACATTGTGACAACTGATATTTATTTGTGTTTTAGTGCCGTCAAACGATTAATCGCGATTAATCGCATCCCAAATAAAAGTTTTTGTTTACATAATATATGAAGAGTTCATTTGCAAAAACAGATAACTCATTAATTTTCAAAAATCGTGTTTTTTCATTCTGCATTCCAGTTAATCTCAATCAAACTGCAGATGGGTTATTTTGATTAAAAAAAACACACACAGCTAACTAACAATAAAAACATGATAACATAATAAAAACATAATTTTTGACATTTTTTTCTGTTTTGCAAATAAACTCTTCATATGTGTGTATATACTGTGTATATTAATATATATATATATATATATATATATATATATATAAAATATAAATTATATAAATATAAACATTTAAATATTTTCCAAATATATACTGTATGAGTGTGTATTTATATATACATAATAAATATACACAGTACACGCACACATAAACAAAACTTTTTGGATGCGATTAATCGTTTGACAGCACTAGCTGTAAGTAGTCTGTTATTAAGATCTCATTGGTTTACATTAACTATCAGAATTTCATCATAACATTTTGGCTATACAAACCTCAGCAACTACAGCAAATTTAAAATCTTTCCTCGGAGTTTAGATGTTTTTTTCTCCCTCAGGTATGAGCTCCACATCCTCATAGTGATATGAGCCATAAAAGAAAGATACTCAATGAAAACACATACGAAACTGTTTCTTTTTAGATTTTGCCTAAAGTTGTTCCACTTCAAAAAACACTGAATATTATTATTTCATATGTCAGGCTTTACAGGGGTTAATATGTCGCCCACTGAAGCAACCAAACAGGAAAAATGTCTTGGTATGCAGATTAACACTGCCACTTTTAACGCAATAACCGTTTGGTAAACCATAAAGCTTTCTTTGTACTGAATTTAGGTCAGTACGCTAAAAGAAACATGTAATATATACGTTTAAGAGACAAACCAGGTCTAAACCACAACTGAACTCATGCGCATTAGTGTTTCCAAGACCAATTGAATGCATCAGATTCCAAAAGCTTTTGTTTGCCTATAACGGTTGTCAATGGCTTGAGGGACATTATGTACTCAGAGTACAGCAGTAAAGTCGACTTGTATTGTCATGTGACTTTCTGGACCTCTTAAGACTTGATATACAAACTTGTCTGAGCGAAACATCACTGTTCAACTTGATCAACCTGTCTTCATCTGATTGCTTCATATCTGTTGGAGTAGCTTTATGGGAACTGACACTTAAAATGATAAAACTAGCTAACCATTCTGAAAGGTAGGCTATCGAAGATAGTTTCTATACACTGAATCTTTCAGTTTATTTAAGGTTACATGCGAATATCGGAGACCTTCATGAGGATGTGGGTTTATCTCTTAATTAGGTGAGCTGTGGTCATGAGCTGCAGTCAAAAATAAAACAGCCTATGTGCAAAGCAGGAATCATAAAAATATATAAAATCCAAATAAATTATAAAAATCACTGTTATATATAATATATATCATCTATAAATTAGGATACAGCAAATATCTCTCTTTTCCAACACTAATAAACAATAAAAATCCAGATGCACCGCTGTAAACATGTCAAACATAACTTATATATATATATAAAAAAACTAAAATAGAAATATATCTGCATAAGTTCTAAATTACAAAAGAAGAAATATAAAGACTTGCCCGTTTTTAAAAGTTAAAGCATGACTTGAGGTTCGAGACACACTACCATCCTTGATCCAGAGTCACTCCGCAATAAAAACATAAATGCATTAATTAAAATAAAAAAAAAAGATTTCCATCAATTGTGCTTTATCATAGATTTGACAGAGCATGTGATGCACTCTTCCTGTTTGTGAAACTCACACATGTGAGCCTTTGCTAATAGTGCAAAGTTCTTCAGCAAACATCTTACAATCTGTTGTGCAACTCCACACAGACTGTGCGCGTGCTCGCGAAGTCAACGCAAACACAAACTAATATCGTACGGCAATATGTACATAAACAGCTGACTGACAACGCGTATGGTGACGATGCACTTCCGGTTTCGAAGACAGTAAAGAGCCACGATAAAAAATCAACTTCTAATACTACTACTATTAATAATAATAATAATAATAATAATAATAATAACAGTTTTAAGAAAAGTTAACGATTATATGGAGAAGCAAACAAACAAATAAATTGTTTTTCCCAGCTCTGTTGTTTATGGCTCTTATTTTGAAATGTCTTGCGGAAGTGAGTTAGCTGCGTTATCAGTATGGCGGGGTCCGTAGCAGACGGCGTGTTAGCGCCTTTATCTGGACGATGTGCTTTTTATGTAGCGAAAAAGAAACGATATTGCAAGATGATTGTTGGAAGTGGGAAAACCTTCTGCGGGGAACATGCAAATGCTGTATGTGAATGAAAATACGTTATAATGTCAGTGTTATGCTGCTCCGAATGGATGCATGCACTACTACTTAGCTTGCCCATATTAAAATTAGTTTATTAATAAGTTACCGTTTGCTCAAATTTTGATGTCATTTCCATGTAGGGTGAAGAGAGTGAGAAAAAACGAATACCCTGTCCTTTGGACCCCAAACAGTAAGATGTGCACTCTTATAACAAGTTTGAGAAAGTTTTTTTGTAGTGTTTAAAAGTGAAGTAATGTTTCTTATTAAATGAACTAATATGATAATTGACAAATCTGGAAGTGAATGAATTATGACTGATGTCAAACAGATTTTTAGCTACATCAGTTAAATTGCCATATTTTGCATTTTAAGGACTTTGATATAAATATAATTGTGTTACTTTAAAGACATATTTGGAACCTAAAAAAGATGTATTTTAAAATTTAACTCTATGCTTCTGTCATATATGAAATATTGAGGTACAGTCGTAGGTGATTTTAAGGGTCAGGTAATTTAAAAAATAAAAATGAAATAAAGAGAAATCTAATTAATTGTACATTTGTGTTATGAACATTAGTGATCATCTCTGGTTAAAAGTTAAATTTTGATTATTCCTAAAACTTATAACCATGTTGCAGTGGCAGACTTTGAACTTTTATGTTGTTATATTTAAAAATCTTCTCTCCTGTTTTAAACAGCACTGTATTTGAAGATAATTTGGCTAAACACCTGAAGAAATGTAACTCTAAGGAGAAACCAAAACCTGTATGTATAAATAACTCCACTTACCCTTATTTTTTTTGAGCTATGTTTTTCTACATTAGGAAAAAAAACAAAAAAACGTGGCATAACGCAATGCTCGTTGTGTGAATGACACTGCTATGTTTGAGTTTATATTAGATTTATTATGTGAAAGACATCAATGCTGGTTCTGCAAGTGAAGATGAAACCATAGAGGAGGTGATCGTATTGCTTATAAGAGCATGTATATCTAAATTTCATGGCTTTAAAGAATAGATATGTGCTTAATAATGATGCATCAATGCAGATAACCATCGCTGAACGATCTAAAGAGGAACTGGATGAGCTGATTGTGAAACTCAAAACTGCACTGAAAGGTATGCAACTGTCACTTGAGTTTTATCACATGACTTAAATCTGGTTATATCATCTTTTTTATATAATTATAAGGGGTTCTTACATGTTTACCTGTTCCCTTAGGACTAAATACCAAACTTGTTGAAAACACACTCTCACATTCTGCTCTACATGAGCCTCTAAATGACCCAAAGAATGGAGATTCTGCCTTTAAACACCTCAAGCAACAGGTAAATCACTGCAGAACTGCCAAACCACACATACTATATAAGTAGTCTTTGTTTATCCTTGTTTTCAAGAAATGTTAACCGGTTTCACAGGCCTCGATTCTTGGAAACATGGAGGTTTTGGAACTGCTCAGCCCAAACAGATGCTACATAGAGTTTGGAGCAGGGAAGGGAAAACTGTCCCACTGGATTCACATTGCTCTTAAAGCAGCTGAAAATGTCCATTTTTTACTTGTGGAAAGGTCCAGTACTCGCTTTAAGGTGTGGTGTCATTCACACGAAGCTATTCTTTCCTCAAGTACAGGAAAAAATATTGTTCTTTCTACTGGAAAGTAAGGTTAAATTTCAATTTCATGTCTTTTTAAGGTGGATGGCAAGCACAAAAATGCAGACTCAACTTTTGATAGGCTTCAGGTTGATATTCAGCACCTTGATTTACGTGAGTTAGCTTCTTAAACTAGTCCTAATGGTCTTAAACTTGATCTTCTCATAAATAAGATTTCTTCTTTGTACCTTTCAGGGAAAGTCCCTCTTCTGAGAGAAAAGGGACTTCCTGTTATTGGTGTTGGGAAGCACCTGTGTGGTGCAGCTACTGGTAGACAAGATTTCAATAAACTTCATAAACGTCATTATGGTATCAGTACTACAAGATTGAGTTTTGTCAACTTATCTCCATAGATCTGGCCCTTCGGTGTTTATTTGAGCACAACTGCTCTGACGAAGATGATGAACCTCCAACCAAGCGTGTAAAACTCCATCAGAATGAGGGTGCTTGTGATGATATTAAGCCTGTTCCCTCAACCGAAGGCAGGGAAAGTGGTAAAAAGCTCATAGTGTCAGGACTGGCTATCGCTCTTTGCTGCCACCACCGTTGCGACTGGAGACACTATGTGGGAAAGGAGTTCTTCAGGCAGAAAGGTCTTGGACCGGAAGAGTTTGCAGCCTTTCAGCGCATGTCGAGCTGGGCCACATGTGGGATGAGAAAATTTGGCTCCAAGATAACAGAAAAACCAAGCGAACATAAAACAGATGAAGAGGAAGAACATGAGATGAGCGAGGAAGCTTTACCAGATACCCTCAACGGGTGAGTTTTCTGGTGATCAGCCAATACAAATTGCATAAAGATCATGATCTCATTTGTAAATGTTTTTCTTGCAGTTTGATGTCAGTTGAAGATCGGGAACAGATCGGACGGCTTTGTAAACGTCTGATTGACCATGGCAGATTGTATTACCTCCAGCAAAAGGGATTTGAATCCAGCCTGAAATACTACACAAGCAGAGACATTTCATTGGAGAATGTGTTACTAACTGCCGTTCCCACAGCCAATCAGAATAGAGATGAATCTCAACAGCCTTTTTAAAACAAACAAACAAACAAATAAGCACAAGTGCAGGACACATATGCTTCATTTTATTTGATCAATGTTTATGGATTTTTGATTTGAACTCATCCACAAACATTAGTTACGACAATACTAGCAGAAAGCAGCAACTCCAACAAACAGCATAGATGACAAGACATTTAAAAGACGAGAAGTGCTATTCACAGAACTTGACATGATGGACCGGAAGATCTAGCCTGAAGGCGGACGAGCAGACAGAAGCCAGCATGCAAGTCACAAAGACGATGCTGTCTCTGACACGCCATCCAATGTCACATTTAGCACTGGTGTGAAAGTTTGGGATCCTGCAAGAGACATTTAATGCAAAAGTTGGTCATTAACAGGCTTTTACAGCTTTAATTTCTTGTCTGTTTTATTTATGCAACATTTTTTAATAAAGTTCTGCTACTGGTTTTGAACGCAATACATATTGAGTACGGCATAACCTCTTTTCCGGGCCTCTTGGATATAGAAGTGCATGAAGTCACGACCAAACATCTCCCTGTCGTTCTCTTCTTCATCTACGTCCTCTTTTAAATCAGGAAGCATCACATCGTATGTCAAAGGATTGTCTCGGAAATTCACGAACCTGCAGAATGAGCATTTTAAGCTTGGTAATTGTAATAATTTGTAAAATGCGCAAGTATGTGGATACAAATGCTTCACTGGTGTTTTGCAACTCAGTTCAAGAAGTATTTGCATTCCCATACTTGCGTGAAATAGCTTTCAGGCGTTCCTATAGAATCATTGTTTTGCTTTAAGCTTTTTATTGATCCCCAATTAAATTCTACAAATTGAATGCAGTACTTTGGTGCTTACCTGAGGTTACTCATGCCCTCCATAAGTGGAGGAATATCTCGTAGTTTATTTTTGCTCAGAACTAGCGTGTCCAGACTTTGCATGCGACTGATATTGTCTGGCAGGTACTCTAGTTCATTTCTTGGGAGCCACAGGGTGTGAAGTTTCTCCATTCTATATTAAATTGGGACAAAGTTCATAGGATTTATTACAAAATCTTGGTTCTATTAGTAGTACACTGAAAGAAAAAAATGATCCAAAGTTGCTTGTAGTTTAGTTTTTTTACCTGTGAATATCTTCTGGCAAACTTTCCAACCTGTTGCTGCCCATGTCTAGCCACTCTAGAGAAGGAAGGTTGACCACACAATCTGGAATAGTGGTGAATTGGTTCATGGAGAGGTCCAAGTGATATAGCTTCTTTAGATTGCTAAGCTAAGGAAATAAGATCAAAGCAAACACAGGTGGTAGGTATATATAGAGTTTTAAAGACAAAATATGAAGTGTATATATACACGTGTTCAATGTTATTGATACCTGAGTAGGCAGCTCATCCAGATCTTCGTTCATTGCAAGTTCCAGTTTCTCCAGATTTTCACAACAGCCAAGTTCTTCTGGTACATGGCTTACTCTGTTATAGCTCAACAACAGCTCTCGTAACCGAGTTAGTTTGCCTGTTGTTTAGAAGAGCGTATCTGAGAGTTACTTCAGCTAAAGAAAGTCAAAGTTTGTACAGGTGACAGACATTTTTTTTTTTTTACTGACCAATCTCTTTGGGAATCTCTGTTACTGAATTACGAGACAAGTCCAAGACTATGAGGCTTTCAAAGCTTGAGATGAACCGTGGGATTTTTTGAAGTCCTATTCGGTGTAACTGCCATTCTTGGATCTGTGAGAGTTGGACTATAGCTGGAGGAAGAGTCTGCAAAAGGAGTGCAAACAGTGGAAACCAAACACTCAATACACAGAAAAACAAAACAAAAAAACAAAACAAATTAAAGCCGATAGGCCGTTAAATCTGCAAATATGTGAGCAGTTTGATAGATGTTTTTAGCCAATTAAAAGTACTAACTCTTTCTCTTTCAGAAGTCAGGGGTATCCAATCCTGTTCCTGGAGGGCCACCCTCCTGCAGAGTTAAACTCCAACCTCCATTAAACACACCTGAACCACTTAAAAAGGGATAGTTCACCCAAAAATGAAAATTCTGTCATTATTTACTCACCCTTATGTCGTTCCAAACCCATAAGAACTTCATTCATCTTCGGAACACAAATTAAGATGTTCTGGATTTAATCCGAGAGCTTTCTGATCCTCTCATAGACAGCAAGGGTACCCTTACCCGTTTAAGGCCCAGAAAGGTACCAAAAACATCGTCAAAGTAGTCCATGTGACATCAGTGGTTCAATTTTATGAAGCAACGAGAATACTTTTTGGGTGAAAAAAATAAATAACGTCTTTATTCAACATTTTCTTCTCTTCTGCTTCTGTTTTGGAGGCCGCGGAAAGCGCTGCGCTTTATGTGAACTAAACCCAGATTTGTCTTCTTGTTGATGTAAATGCAAATATTGTCAAAGATACAGTTATATTTTCCCTGATGTTGTTTGTATTATATGTTTCTGAAAAAAAAAAAAAAAAAAAAGGAAAGCAAAGTCAAAGTTCAAAATTGTTCAACTTTTGCGCTACGCTCTAACGATTACCCGCGCGGCCAATAGAAACAGGGCATTCAAATCGAACTCCCGGTAAAAGTTTTGAAAACTCCGACTATTTCGCTCTGGCCAGCGTTGCGCAAATCGCTTTGTATGTCAAGGGCTGCGCTGAACCCAGCGGCCAGCGCAACGCATGCAGCGTCCTGTGTGAAAGGGCCCTTATAATAACCCGGTGCGCCACGCTTTGTTTACTGTCTGAGGAAGACGCACGCTGTACATAAAACGGTCTTCGTTAACATGTCTGAAGATTTTGACAGAGAGGAAGACTTGCATTTTTTTACCCAGCCGTACTTATTTGAACCAGAATATACAGACGATGAACTAAGAGATATGGAAGAAGCTCCAACACAGCAACAACCACAGGCAAAAGCTTCTGAAAGACAGAGAGCAATGGAGACCTGGTGGTGTAAATGTCTTCAATGTCAAGCGATGCCTACAGAACTGGAGAGCTTCTGCTGCATCTAGTGGGACATAGCCATGCCACAGCTGGAAAATCTGGAATATTCAGTAGATGAGTCGACATCTGTGTCACACTGTGTAACTGAGGATCCCGGCTTTCCACCCCTGCTGAGCCACAGTGTTTTAGTCGTGTTTTTCCACTAACCTAAAGTGAATTAGAAGAGACGTCCGAGGCACACTAACTGTAGAGTAAGTAGCTAATATTTTTTTTTTATAATGAGTTATAACACATACAGCCAATCTAGTAACTATGTATCTTTTTTCCGTTTACAGTCAGTGTAGACTGGTGGCACATCGTATTGTTCTGGAGTGGATTCTCAGAGGTGAAAAATTGGGAAGACACAACAGAAAAGTTCTGCCTTCGTGTGTGGTGCGAAGCGTACGAGAAAGATACCCATGAACATCTGGTGCATATGTGGGCTTCGAGGAAACTGAAGAAGCTTTCGGACTGATTTGAGGAAGACAACCGCAAAACAATAATTACATTTTATAATATTATTATTATTATAGTAGTATTTTTTTTTTGGATCTGATTTTTCATTGTTGAAGATATTTCAACAAACCATTATGTGGACACTGCTTCTGTTATTGCTATTTAAATATAAAATTATAAAAGCCAATTTATGTTGTGTGCTGTCTGAAGTTTGTTACTTACAGCCTACTAAACAGGTTTTGTTAAAATAGCACATTCAACTTCAGTCTGAGTCAATCCTTAGCAAATGTTTTATTTTATTTATTGCATGCATTTTTATAAGCAGTTCTCTGGTCCTCCCAGTACTCTTTCACATTATAAAGTAAATCTTGCAAAAATACCTAAACATGTATGTGCTGCTAGAATCTAATTAAAAGGAAAAAACTTACCCAAAAAAAAAAAAAAAAAAAAACAATGGAGAAAAAGTATTACTTTTGACTGACAGCCGTCTACTCTCTAAACCTTGACACATGCTTTGTGATTGCTGCTTCCTTGTCCGGTTTAGGTTTTGTTGCAATATTACACAGTAAATCTGGAAGAGCAACTTGAGAGGTTGTGTCCTTGAAAACAACAGTGGGGTCACTGTGCCGCTCCAGTACTTTTAGAAGAAGTCTATCCCTAAAGTTTTGAGAAGTTGGTTCATAAATTTTCTTAGCCACCCACTCTTTGGAATGCTTCGGAAAAACCACATTGTATCGTGGAAGACCTAAAACAAACAAACCAAAAAAATATAGTCAGAAGTCAGTACTTACTGTCAGAAATAATTACCTATCATACCTCTATTTACCTATCCATGTCACAAACTTCACAAATCTCTCTATGTACATATATCTATGAATTTAGCATTCAGTGGTGTAAACACTTTTTTTTAAGCTGACTACTTGCCAGATGAGGTTGTGGCCTGTTGACGGCATACATTCTCATTGTGATCAAGGACAGCAAGTTGAGTACGAGCAGCCATCGAGGAGTAGTGAAAGTGCAGGTTCTTCCGACAGTATTTCAGAAGAACAGAATGGTACACCTCAAGACTGCCTGTAAAAAAAAAAAACAAAATAAAAACATAGAATTACCATTTACATTACAAATACAGAAAATTCTGGTTTACAAGTAACTTGCCTGTATGCTTGAATAAGGCCATTTGTCTTTAAAAGGCCATTTGATTTAAAACAAGAGATGACAGTGTACGAAACGCAGGAGATTCCTTTTGTAGCCAACGTTTTCTTCGCTGCTGGTCAGGATCAATGTTGCTGTCCATCTTCTCCCCAACTGTGTATACCACAAATGTGGTGGAGAAGGGATTTCCACTTCTCTATCAACACCTGTAAAAAATAATTTACAAACTAAATTAGTTATTTTATTAATTACTATTTTAGATATACTGTAAAGTATTTTAGATAACACACCTGGGGGTTACCGCTAGAGGATCCACATGCATACCACAAATGGTTGCATATACTTTTAATCCAAGGATTCTTGATTCTCTCCGAGGTCTTGATTCTCTCTTTTTCTTGAAACTGACAGTAGTTTTTTGAAGAACCCTTTAAAAAATTGTCATATTTATCTATTTCAGATTATGAGGTTTTGGGGTCAGTGCAGTGCATCCCAACATTACTAACAGTACTTTAATAATACCGTCAAACTGTAGTTACCACAACACAACAAATCTATACTGCAGTAAAGATTTAATATGGAATATACAAGTAATACATATAAACAAGAACAAGAAGAATTTGTAATGCAAGATATACAGAGGTATGAAAAATTGTTTGCCCCCTTCCTGATTTTTTTATTTTTTTGCATGTTTGTCACACATTAATGTTTCAGATCATCAAACAAATTTAAATATTAATCAGATATAACACAAGTAAACACAACAAGCAGTTTTTAAATGAAGGGTTTAAAAACTGCCCCCCCCCCCCCCAGTTAAAACGTAACTGTGGTTTATCACAACTGAGTTCAGTTTCTCTAGCCACACCCAGGCCTGATTACTGCCATACCTGTTCGCAATCAAGAAATCACTTAAATAGGACCTGCCTGACAAAGTGAAGTAGACCAAAGATCCTCAAAAGCTACACATCATGTTGAGATCCAAAGAAATTCAGGAACAAATGAGAAAGAAAGTACTTGAGATCTATAAGTCTGGAAAAGGTTATAAAGCCATTTCTAAAGCTTTGGGACTCCAGCGAACCACAGTGAGAGCCATTATCCACAAATGGCGAAAACATGGAACAGTGGTGAACATTCCCAGGAGTGGCCGGCCGACCAAAATTACCCCAAGAGCGCAGCGACGACTCATCCAAGAGGTCACAAAAGACCCCAGAACAACATCCAAAGAACTGCAGGCCTCACTTGCCTCAGTTAAGGTCAGTGTTCATGACTCTACCATAAGAAAGAGACTGGGCAAAAATGGCCTGCATGGCAGAGTTCCAAGATGAAAACCGCTGCTAAGCAAAAAGAACATAAAGGCTCGTCTCAGTTTTGCCAGAAAACATCTTGATGAGCCCCAAGACTTTTGGGAAAATACTCTGTGGACTGACGAGACAAAAGTTGAACTTTTTGGAAGGTGTGTGTCCTATTACATCTGGTGTAAAAGTAACACAGCATTTCAGAAAAAGAACATCATACCAACAGTAAAATATGGTGGTGGTAGTGTGATGGTCTGGGGCTGTTTTGCTGCTTCAGGACCTGGAAGACTTGCTGTGATAAATGGAACCATGAATTCTGCTGTCTACCAAAAAAATCCTGAAGGACAATGTCCGGCCATCTGTTCGTGACCTCAAGCTGAAGCGAACTTGGGTTCTGCAGCAGGACAATGATCCAAACCACACCAGCAAGTCCACCTCTGAGTGGCTGAAGAAAAACAAAATGAAGACTTTGGAGTGGCCTAGTCAAAGTCCTGACCTGAATCCTATTGAGATGCTGTGGCATGACCTTAAAAAGGCGGTTCATGCTCGAAAACCCTCCAATGTGGCTGAATTACAACAATTCTGCAAAGATGAGCGGGCCAAAATTCCTCCACAGCGCTGTAACAGACACATTGCAAGTGCAAATGCTTGATTGCAGTTGTTGCTGCTAAGGGTGGCCCAACCAGTTATTAGGTTTAGGGGGCAAGCACTTTTTCACACAGGGCCATGTGGGTTTGGATTTTGTTTTCCCTTCATAATAAAAAACTTCATTTAAAAACTGCATGCTGTGTTTACTTGTGTTATCTTTGATTAATATTTAAATTTGTTTGATGATCTGAAACATTAAAGTGTGACAAACATGCGAAAAAATAAAAAATCAGGAAGGGGGCAAACAATTTTTCACACCACTGTACATACCCTTTACTACATGCCAGATGTCAAACTTGTGATGAATATGTGGATAATCGACACTCATAGTCTTCCGTATCGATGGGGATCTGTCCGTGGTCATCACTTCTATGTCAATACCTTTTTCCAAAAGAAAGTCAACTCCTCTTTTGAAGCCTATGGATTCCATGGCAACAGAGCTTGATGCTTCTGTAACCTATAGTTAAAAAAATAAAAGTAAAAAATTCCATATCTACATCCACAATTGTTGTTACTTCTTTTGACTGAATGTTTTAGGAGAATATGTAACAAAATAAATTATAATATTCAAAAAATATATATATAATAAGTTAAACCAATATTTCAACCAATTATATGTAAAAGGCATGTCATTACAAATGGAAAATTAACCATGTGCACACTGACCTGCACCAACTCGAAGTGGACTACCTGATTGTTGGAATCATCCATCAAACTGTATGTACAGTATTTTGCAGAGAATCCAGGGCTGCAAAGATGATCGGATGAAGATGCTAACAGTTACAAATCTCAAACTGTTTTACTTTTACACAAATTTTTCATTTACACTTACCGATCAGATCTCCCATCCCCCGACAAACGTACACCTTTTTGCAATAGGTTCTGCATCTGCAAGTCTTCCATCAGTTTTGCCTGTCGTTCTTTGTACACAACATCTACAACAGGGATTAGATAAGAGGACTGGATAGCATAGAAGGTTGTTTTCTTTGGGACTTGTAAGTTGAGACAGGCAGCCCAATCAGCGATGTCTACATATGTCGCACCAGTGAACAGAGTAGACGCTGCCACAAGAAGGTTGTTATCTGGCATTCCTCGAGTTTCGTTGCATGACTTCCACGTTCCTTCATGACCGTTTATGCATTCCCAGTGAACACGAATGAGGCCAAACGTTGTTTTTTAGTGTCAATGGCTGATGCTCCACATAGATGGCATCTGCTAAACAGCTCCATCAAACTCGACTCATTTACCATCTATTTTCTCTCATGGTATGTAACATTGGCTTCATCTTCCTCTGTAGTTGGAGTTGATGTAGAAGTAGAACTTAGTGGAACAAAATTGAGGTCCTTCTTGTCTGATGGAGGATCCATGGAAAGCATGCTGACATCCAATGTAAGGTCTTCAGATGGGTTTTCAGCAAGTGTTTGTTCATCCTACATGAAGAAAAACACTGATTAAAAGTGTAGTGCTTCAGTTACAGAACAAATTACAGAAGTACAACACAACTACAGAACAAACATGATTTTGAATGTGAAATAATAAATACATTATGTAGTACTTTTTTAAACCTCACGTAGTTCAGATTTGATTGATAGCAACTATAGAAATATGACATAATAATTATAAAAAGTATACTTACTGATTGATAGGACTTTATGACAGGCAAGGCGTAGTATGTCCCAGAAGTTGAAGGATGAGAATGGTCTTTAGCTGACTCTGGAGTAGATAGCACCAACTGAAGTTCTGACACCGAATCCTGAGGTTCTTGCATTGACCTTTGGCTGCGATATGGTTTCACTGGGGTTGACTGGGGAACAGCAGCTAAACCTGCGGTTGAAAATTCTTCTGTGTTCCCACCTTTCTCAGTTACTACTGGAAGCTGACTGGTAGGAAGTGTAGCTGCTGACTGAGAGTCCTGTGCTGGACATTCTGTCTGGGGGTCCTGACTGACCTTATATGGACCTTCTGACTGGAAATGGGCATCCGGGCATCCGGGAAATGCACACTTCTGCACCATTTTAAAGACTACACCAAGACCCAAACAGTCAATGTAGAATTCAACAGCTTGCGTACAGTGTGCGTCTTCCTCAGACAGTAAACAAAGCGCGTATGCATATGCGTCATGGCGCTCTCATGAACGCGCCTCCAAAACAGAAGCGGAAGAGAAGAAAATGTTGAATAAAGACTTTTTTTTCGCCCAAAAAGTATCCTCATTGCTTCATAAAATTCTGATTGAACCACCAATGTCACATGGACTACTTTGACGATGTTTTTGGTACCTTTCTGGGCCTTAAACTGGTAAGGACCCCTGCTGTCTATGTGAGAATCAGAAAGCTCTCGGATTAAATCCAAAACATCTTCATTTGTGTTCCGAAAATGAACGAAGCTCTTAAAGTCCATATGTGCAAAATTTGAGGTGATATGTTCACTTTTTCATAAAAGCATGAAACTTGGTACAATTGTACAGGTTGGGGCCCTGAACATTTTCAGAAATGGAGCCATCGCAAAAACACCTCATGGTTGCCATGGCGACCATTTAACATTCCACCATAACCAAATTATGTATTTTGTGTAATATCTCCTGAACCAAACATGATAACACAGAAAAGGTTATGTCTGCCCCTATGTTTTGATGGTCAGTGAGTACAATGATACCATAAACAAAAACATAAACTGTTCAGGTGAAGAGATAATGGTGAAATCGGCAATGTGAGAAGGAACAGTATCTGAGCATCACAGTATCACAACATTTACAAAAGTCCATATAATGGCAATCAAATTTTTCTCTTTTATAATTAACTAATATTTTATTCAACAGTACAATAAAAGATTGTTATAATTAATTAATTCATTATTAATTCATTACATTTATATATGTCAGGAGTGGACCTGTTTAGTCATGTGTTTCAGTTCCTGTTTTGCCTTATTTGGTCTTGTTCCTGTCCCTTGTTATCCTGTGTTTATAAACCCCAGTCTGTTCAGTTAGTGTTTGTCGGGTTTACTTGTCTGCTATGTGTGTTGCTCAAGC
Source organism: Spinibarbus caldwelli (assembly GCA_039654775.1). Classification (NCBI taxonomy): domain Eukaryota; kingdom Metazoa; phylum Chordata; class Actinopteri; order Cypriniformes; family Cyprinidae; genus Spinibarbus; species Spinibarbus caldwelli. The sequence goes on along the minus strand of CM077230.1, from coordinate 15,802,646 downwards.
TCCTGTTGTGATTATTCCCAGTATTTCCTTGGTTAAAGACCGTTAAACATTTCCTCTTGCCTCCTGCGTACTCCCTGAACAGCGTAACATGACAATATAGCTCTTTTCTTGGTACTCAAAGCGCTTTACATGGAAGAGGGAATCTCTTCAACCACCAACAATGTGCAGCTTCCACCTGGATGATGCAATAGCAGCCATATTACGCCAGAACGCCCACCACACACCAACTTAACTAATATTTTATTCAATAGTACAATAAAAAATTGTTTTCAAAAATGCAATCATTTATTTTAGAGATATAAAAAAGTATCATCTCAAGTAAGTGTATTTTTCCTTACCTCACAGGCAGAGTCAGGTAGGCGGTAGTATGTTTCCAATACATCCTTGTTCTCTCTCAACAATGCTGTAACATCACACGCAGACGGCAACGCAATCTTGCTAAGCTGCGTCCTATCTGCACCTCTTCTGCTGCACCTCTGTTATTTTCTGTGGGTCTCTGGAATTGTCAGTCAGCTGTCAACAAACTTCATTCTGGCCATTGCTTCTCAGTCTACTCATTGGGCCCTATTTTAACGATCTAAGAGCATGGTCTAAAGCGCACGGCGCAGGTGCACTTAGGCTCAGCACCCTCCTACTTCCTCCTCAAGGCCTGGGTATACTTCACTTTCCGCGTTCCATTCTGTCTCGCGCAGCTTTCAAAGTATACTCAACTCATAGTATTCTTGAAAACAATCTTTTAATGTATTATTGAATAAAATATTAGTTAATTATCAAAGAAAGAAAAAAATAAAAGCCATAATATGGACTTTTGTAAATGCTGTGATACTGTGATACTCAGATACTGTGATTTCCTATTCACATTGATGATTTCACCATTAACTCTTCACCTGAACAGTTTGTTGCGGTATAATTGTAATCCTTGACCAACAAAACATAGGGGTAGACATCACCTTTTCTGTGTTATCATGTTTGGCTCAGGAGATATGACACAAAATACATAATTTGGTTATGGCAGAAAGTAAAATGGTCGCCATGGCAACAACGAGGTGTTTTTGCGATGGCTTCATTTCTGAAAATGTTTAGGGCTACAAACTATACACGTGTACCAAGTTTCATGCTTTTATGAAAAAGTGAACATTATTTTCACATATCACCTGGACTATTACGGGTTTGGAACGACATGAGGGTGAGTAATTAATGACAGAATTTTCATTTTTGGGTAAACTATCCCTTTAATCAAGGTCTTCTTCAATAGGTCTGATCGACTTAAAGCTGTGATGTGCAGACTGATTGGTTTATGACATCAAAGTACCACGAGAGCAATTCAAAAGCAAGGAGCCATCTGCTCTCTATAGCTCTCATGGTACTTTGATGTCTTACACTGATCGGTCTGCGCAGCGCTGCTTCAAGTCGAACACACTTTAAATACCTAGGCAGGTGTGTTGGGGTAGGTTGAAGCTAAACTTTGCAGGAACCCCAGAAGCAGGATTGGACACCTTTGCTGTAAGTCCTGCCCCAAACCATATCCTTAGCCCAAGGGGGTCCAGTCCTGTTCCTGGAGGGTCAGTGTCCTGCAGAGTTTAGCTTCAACTCTAGTTAAACACACCTGAAACAACTAGTCAAGGTCTTCAGGAGGTAAATTCTGCAGGAATGTGGTCCTCCAGGAGAAGGATTGGACACCTGTGCCAAGTGTAGGGCTGCGTTTCCCAAAAGCATCATAAGCCTAAGTTGATCGTAGATCCATTGGTGGCAATGGGTCTACGATGTACTTAGGCTTACTTTGCTTTTGGGAAACGCAGCCTAGGTCACTTGGGCACAAGTCCATTCATCGCCCCTTTAGGACAAGACCAATATTTTTATTATCAAATCAATCATGCACCTTCCTCTCTAGATGACAGAATTGTTTTTTTTTTTTTTTTTTTACTTCTAATTTGAAAGTGGCATCAAATTCACAAAGTACAAGTCACAAAATGCTTTACCTTCCACTCCTCCTTTTCAATCCGCAGGATGATACGTCCTTCCTCTGTCACAACTTTTTCCTTTAGCTTGGCCAAAGTGATACGATCCTCCCAGGCACCTGCCAATCTATGCCAAAGATTTTGAACTATTCAAAAACTTTCTTTATACTAAATCTGTCTGTAAAGTGGTTCTCATCTGGTTGTTCTTCCGAATCCAGATTTTACATTAGACATCAAGTGATGACCCAGCGTGGTACCAAACCCAAAAATAACTTTTGATGCAATATGGTTTGTATCTTTTTACTTTGCATAGTTTAGTTCATGGTTTTTAAGTGATGAGCTCACAGCAAACAACTTTCCAAATTGACTAGCTTCTACCAAGGAACAGATAGAGTTCAAGTAGACTCTTGACCTTTGATGTTTAAAAGTATTGTGTTATCCTAACTATTCATGGTTTTATAATTAGTATTTGCACTTGGAAACCTGCGACCCTTTTTTAGGTCACGACCCACCAGTTGAGAACCATTGCTTTAAAATAAGTCATTATGCTTCCCATGGTATACATGACAGTAATGGACGTACCTACCCACTGCTCTCCTGTCTCTCTGCTCTCTCTCTTTCTTCAGTTCATCTTTGCTTTTCTTTATCCTGGTTTCCCACAGAGTCTTGATAGAGTTCACTGTCCCGCAGCATACCGTGACCCCCGTCATGATGATACAGAGCCCCAAATAGTATGCTAGGGCAGCAGATAAGCCATTTTACCGGCCAGGAAAATGCATGCGCTGCTTGTTGTTTTGGATTGATATGATAGGGGATATTTGAATTAGTACTATGTATATCATAAGCTATGATTGACATTGAAGAAACTGTGAGAAAGTTTGAATTAGCTTGTGCTTACCACTCTCATTGGGTCATATTGTCCTTCCAGCACTTGTACCATGTTTTGACATGGTAAGCTCCCATTTGATATGGAGACGATAGTCACCAATGCTGCACCAATGGTATAATTCCTCTGACAATTTCAATAAGTGTGATCTGTGTTGAAAGAATAAGCTTTGAAATAATTATCCGCTCAGTGTTTGTCGCAGGTTTTCCCTCTTGAAGCGTAACTCCGGCCAATGTCTATATTTAACCCGAGACAACACTGAATAGTGTGGTCACATGTTAAATTTGGCACAAGAGCAGCTGTCCACTTTTGCATACTTCACCACACAAGATGTGCATTTAAGAATAGAGCGACAACCTGATTAACAATGACGCTTAGGAATATTTCAAAACATTACTGTTAGGTATATATTTGTAAATTGTGGCTGCTGCTCTTGTAGAACGTTTTAAATGTTATACACTGAAATAAAAATGGTGTACAGACAATTTTCACTCAAGTTGCTAGTAAATTTGACAATTAGAAACAGAAACAGCAAGTAACACTGAATTAAATATGAAATTATGAAGCAGAGAAAGACTGAAATAGTATTTTCATTTATTTTGACATTTAACATTTTCCCGAGTATTTACTATAACTATACATACGTATAGCTTACACTTTAATTCCAGTTACGTAGTTGATCAGTTACGCTACTCTTTATACACTGCAAACAAGATGCAAACAGCAAATAAGGATCTGTTTTTATAGATATATTCAGTAAATGTGTCTGAACTTGGACTCCAGATGGCTCTACTGGAGCAGTTCACCACCGAGTCCTTCAGCTGCCCGACGGCCACATAACAGACCAGGTTATATCGATCATACAGCAGCTTCTTTACAGCTGTCTTAATGCAGTCAGACAGTTCCTTGGAGATGTCTGAGCATGAGCAGCTGTACTCGACAGTCTCCAGTCTTTCATCAACAATGAGCTGATAAAATGTAAAAAACTGTAACTTGAATGCAATGTAAGTCGCTTTGGATAAAAGCGTCTGCTAAATGCATAAATGTAAATGTAAATGTAACAATGTGTTTGATTATTTCATGAGCTTGGTCAGTGGAGAAGCGTCTTTCTGGGATGGTCTGGTAGTGGATGAGCTGCTCGTCTTTGCTTGATGGGAATTTCTGGTCTCTTGGTTCCTTCTTAGTTGTCCAGGTTGAGGTGCATCTCCTCGGGATGGGGATCTGTGATGATGTCCTGCTCTTTCTTTGAGGGTCTTCCTTGGACATTTTCCATCTTATGGTGCTTTTGCTTTTCTCTTGGGGTCCCTTCCACTGTTTCTCCTCTTTCTTATGTGAATAGATAATTGAATTTGTTACTGTCATTTGTCAAAGTAAAAAGTCAATATACAGTATGTATTTGCTTTCTTTTATTTGATCAGGAATACAGTAAAAACAGTAATATTTTACTGTAATAAAAAAGAAATTGAATAAATTGTGCTGCTTAATATTTTTGTGGAAACCTTGATACATTTTTTCAGGATTCTTTGATAAATAGAAAGTTAAAATGAACTGCATTTATTTGAAATAGAAATATTTTGTAACATAAATGTTTTTACTTTCACTTTTGATCAATTTAATGTGTTCTGAATAAAAGTATCTTAAAAAATAAAAACTTACTGACCCCATTGCATATTAATTACAGATCAAATAGGTTTTTATTGGTTAATTTGATTGATTTTACTTATAAAAGACTGGATGAAGTCAGATTCTAATAAAAAAAAAAAAAGAAAATAATGTTAAATCATATATCTGCTGTTGTATCTACTAATATTGTTTGTTTAAAAACAATTCAGATTAAGTCATAGTTTTTCTTATTCAGCTGCACCAAATATTACACCATACATTTATAAGTTACTTTACATTTAAATTATTTAACTGGTCATAGTTTTATAAGAAATCTATAATCCTGATGTCAGATTGTTCTGTTACTAAAACATAAATAAATTTAAAACAAGATATTTAATTTGCCATAATGTATTGTCTTATATTTTCAATCCATTTAATCAGATTAAATCAGTGTTTTATATATCATATATTTATGGTGTAAAGTTACATTTATTTGATCACTTTTAGTCTTATAGTAAACCTAGAACACAATTAATCCTGTTACATTAAAATATTTTTAAGGCAACTAAGAAAGTCTTACCTGCATGTTCTTTCTGTAACAGATGCTTTTCTAAACCTCTTTTAATTTGTGCCGAAGGGATGGAGGCACCAGGCTTTAAAAATTTAAGCAGAGAAAGAGACACAAGCTCCACCCCCTACTGAAGCTCTGTTTGACTTGTCTAAGGATCATAAATCTTATAAGATTTACCAGCTGTGCTCATTCTGGCTCCTGGAGTTCAGCCGTGTTTTGAGATGGAATAACATTGCTTACTGTGGAGTATTATCATTTAAAATAGCAATCTGCAAACGGTTCCTCAAATGGATAATTTATTAAAACGCTTTCCTTCGTAATTCACACGCTCACACAACAATCCCTCAAGGAAACTCCCATTATTCATGAGTGGCAGAACATTATGCTCCAACAAGAATCATCACACCAGAGAAGATGAGAGGACGAATCAGTACAGATTCCCCACAGCCAGTTTGAATCACAGATATTTCCATTGTGCTTTAAAAACACTTGACTGGAAAGAAAAGCAGCACTGAAAAAAAGAATTAAAAAAAAAATTATATTTTGCTTCAAGAAAAGTCATTTTTTAGGAATAGCAATATTTTAAGTCACAGTAATAATAATAATAATTCTACAAAATATAATTTCTTTTTTATTAGGTTTTTTCAGGTGAAATTTTCATGAGATGAACCCAGACTATTTTTAGATGTTATCCACTAACAAATATCACTTTTAAAAACCCTTGTGCAATGCCATTGGAGATTTTACAGTATGTGGAAAGTTCATTTACAAAAACATCACGGGTACGTTTTCATATTGCTACATTGAGTTCATATTCTCTAACATTCAACAATACACAATACACTCTGGTAGATGTAACATCTGATGTCAGTAAGGCAACAAGAGGAAAGAATTAAGAAGAAAAACAACTAAACACCAGTTATTAGTTTCATGACGTTGTGAAAATGTTCTTCAGTCACGATGGAAACCAGTGGCTCAAATAGCTCAGTGCCCCAGTAACGAATCTTTAGTGTCGGGAGACTGAGTCAAACGTCTAGATGTGCTTGGAGGAAGTGTGCTTTCTATTTCAGATCCAGGACCATGGAAGCGGGGTTTTCCAGGTACGATCTCCACAGGTTGGAGAAACGACACATGGTGGCTCCGTCGATAATTCGGTGGTCGGCGGACCAGCTCACGTTCATGATATGCGCTTTCACTACCTCACCCTTGTGGTTGAACCGGGGCAGAACCTGTGGAGAACGCAAAAAAGATCATGTCACTTTAAAAATTGGGCTCCGTTCTCAAATCTAGTGTGCAGCCTGGGTGCCTCTGTAGGCAGCATACTAATTGAAGCAATATTAACTGAAATAAAACCTAATACGTGACTGATTTGCAAAGTTCTATCCAGGCAGCAAGTCTGTGGGTCATAAAAATTACACTGTTCGTAATCGATTCCAATTGAGTTTAGCATTAGCATGTTGCTAAGCCAACTGTACAGTACCGTAGCTTTCGTTAAAATGCGTAACGCAAACAAATATTGTGTAAAATTAATTAGAACGAACTACTTTTATTAATATTTTACTGAGTAAATAATTATGTAAATTTGTCATATTGGTTTTGTAGGCCATTTTGTATTTTTTTTACATGGACCTTGTTGCAATGCATTATGGGAATGGCTAAGCATACATGTGATTCTGCCTTAGGTCTTGGGCAAAATGAAGTGCATCTTAGATGACAACAAAAAACTTTTCTTTTTTTTTTTTAAAAAGCATGATAGAGTGTGCGTATGTTCACAAACATCTACAAAGTACGAAAAGACGTTATGATGCTAGCATCAGGGATGCAAACACATCATGGGTGAAAAAGGTGACAAAGACGCAACCCCTCCCCCCCCCCAAAAAAACATTTTTTTTTTTTTTAAATACTTATACATTATTTTTAAAGCCCTTATTATTTTTTAACTCTACAATTGTGCTGTAAAATTCACTTTAAAGATCCACTTTTCATGCATGGAGATGACGTGAAAAAAATGTGCCAAAAATCCTGGAGGAAAACAAAGACTTTTAAGATGACAATTACATGAATTTACCATTATATCCAGTAGATGGCAGGAGAGGATCACTCATTTGCTCAGTTTTGACTTCTTGCATTTGGATTTTATTATAAAATGACTATTATAACAAAATTTAGTACTGTACTATACTGTAGTATAGCAAGTACAATTAAATAATAATGCATTAAATATTTTGAAATATTTTTAGATTTAATTTAAAATCTTAATTTTTAAACATTGCCTTAAAAAGGACACATCAAAAAGAGTGTTTTAAGTTATCTTTAACTATCCTTAATATATTCAACCAACACAGACTTGTTACTGCTGTAGTTATGTTACTCTGCATCACTTAATGCACTGGTCTATTTTTGACATCGGTTTGTCAGATAGTTCGTTCTGTCCATTGCTACAGTTATCACTGTCAATCATAGCAATGACCAGTGCAACAATTTAGTGGATTCATGCGCATAATTTTTTACACTTGCGTTTGTCACTCCTGAAACTGTATATGTAGATGTTCAGTCCTATATGTTCAGAAACCGAGCAAAGGGCTCCTCTTATAGCGCAACTGACTGAGCTTTATCACGCGAAAACTCAATGATATAATCAATGACTAACTACACAATCAATCTCTTATTTACACCGTGTATGCATCAATGTAGCATGGAAAATTGCATACTTAAGGATGTTCCAAACTAGTACGCCAGTATCAGAACATACTACATTAACGAAAAATTGTATCACTACTTAGCGTAAAATCTTATCTCTGTTGAATACTTAACAAACCTGTGGAAATTTGTTTTCCGAAATATTATTATGATTTGAGATGCATTAATCCTAATCTTGCACACTACATAGTACAACTTATATGTAAAATGGAATTTTAGCACAAAACTTTACACACCTGGATCTTTCCAAGAGCACCGATGGCAACCTCGGGCGGTAATATGACCGGCTTTGTGTAGGTTCCTCCAATCTGTCAACGAAAACAACAAGGTTAATGTTACGTAATTTCCATGCATAGCTATACAATTACCACTACATCACGGGAGCAAGCAAAGGTCAGCCTGCAGTTCTCAACTTACCGATCCAATGTTTGAGAGCGTGAACGTTCCCCCCGTGAGGTCAGTGGTCCCCAACTGCCCCACTGCTCCCAACGTCTGCAGGCGGTTGAGCTCCACTGCGATTTCAAAGACGCTGAGCATCTGTACGTTCTTGACGTTGGGTACTAGAAGACCTTGATTGGTATCCATCGCCAGTCCAATGTTATGAGCAGCCTGGAGGAGGATGACGATTGGTCAACGATCTACCTCAATTTAATCTGAAATATCTTTATTATAGATGGAAATGTTACCTTATAGGTGATATTTGTGCAGTTTTCATCCAAAGAAGAGTTGAGAATGGGAAAATGGAGGAGACCAAGAGATGCTGCCTGTTTGTGAAGAAGATAGTTATATTAAAACCAGGTTTATTTGGAGTTTTTTAACCCCACAAATCACTTTCATACCTTGATGAAGAACGGCATGTAGCTGAGCTTCACTCCTCGCGACTCAGCCAGGCCTTTTAGCTCGGAGCGCAACCGGACCAACTGGCTCAGATCCACTTCGTCTTTGTAACCAAAGTGAGGGATCTTCAGGGCTGCTGACATAGTCTTAACCATTGCTTTCTGAAAGCCTTAGTTGAAAAAAATTAATAAATAAATAAAAAAATCAGTAAAAATTGTGCAGTTCACACTTAATTTCAATTTAATGTTAGCATGTCGCTAAGCTAACTGCGCAATACTATAGTGTTAATTAAAATACATAAATATTGTGTAAAATTAACTACTAAAATTAATTTATTATAGTAAAAATGTAGTAACCATGTTTTTTGGCGTATTGATTACCATTTGTATAACCACAGTTTTACTACAAACACCATGGTTAAATTGTGGTTAGTGCAGCAAAACTATGGTTAATTTGTTGTATCTTGGTTTTATTTGTAGTAAAAAAAAAAGTTAATTTTCGTAATGTCACAATGTATTATGTGATTTAGTAAGTGTAGAAGTGATTCTGCCTTAGAGCAAAAAAAATTACAGTTGAAAAAACCTTAACTACTGCCCTCTTTTATTAAAAAAAAACAGGTAATGCAAATTGTGCTGTTCAAAACTGATTTAAATTGAGTTTAATGTTAGCATGTTCCTAAGCTAAATGCGAAATACTGTAGTATGCATTAAAATACATGACACAAATTGTGTAAAAATAACTAGTAAATTTATTAATATTTTACTTTACTGAGTGAATAATTAAGTAAAGTCGTCATATTGGCTTTGTCGGTCATTTTGGATTTTATATACGCTGAACTTGACGCGATGCATTATGGGACTGGCTAAGCATACATGTGATTCTCTCTTAGAGCCAAAGATTACTGCTTACATAGTTTTAACCACTGCTTACTGAAAGCCTTTGTAAGAAAAATGTAAATAGCGCTGTTCACAATAGATTTCAAGTGATTTTGAGTTTGTCGCTAACATGTTGCTAAGCTAACATTAAAATGTATAACATTTTATGCCTGTTCGATTACACGACATTAACTAACTGCTTGATTTTTACCGTACATTTCTGCCATATGGATATCAACTTGAGATAGTCACCGCTGATAAGCTATTACTAAATATAATGTAGAAATTTTCTGTAAAGCTGCTTTGCAACGATTTGCATCATGAAAAGCGCTATACAAATAAACTTGAATTGAATAACAAACAAAAATTGTAAATTACCTATATTTAACTCTTCTCATTAGTATTTTTCTGCATAGGGAGAATAATTACGTAAAATCATCATATTGGCTTTGATTACACTGACCTTGCCGCAATGCATTATGGGATTGGCTAACCATGCATTTGATTCTAGTCTTAACCATCACCTTCAGAAAAGCTTCGTTAAAATAAAAAAACTTTAATTCGTTAAAAGATTTTCATTTTCATTCAGTGAGTGAATCAACTTACAAATCGAAACACACAAGCAAACAAACCTTTAATGGGTTCAGTGTGGTCTTTGCCTGTGAAAACAGGTTTAGGGATCGCAGGAGTGGGTACACTAGGTGGAGTCATCTTCTCTTTGGGCTTCGCAGCTGGAGCTGAAGGTGCTGCGGCCGCAGGAGGGGGAGGGCGAATCTCCTGGAAGGGCGCTGGGGGTAAGATGGCCCCCGTCTGTCTGGCTATGAAGTTCAGGATGTCTTCTTTGAGAATGCGGCCATCTTTTCCAGTGGCGACGACTTCACTTAATTTAATCTGCGAGGAAAAGATTTTAATGCAGATGGACCATTTTTAGGAATTTCGTTATGGAGAAACAGCATAAAAATCCTTAGCAGATTCAATTTGCTACACACCTCCCCCTCCCCCTAATAGTGGCCATAGCAACGACTCTAATTTCTCCAACTATGTGATGCTGACAGGCTAGCCATTTATCTAACGCTCTCCAAAGAGGATGTACGACCGTCTATATAGAAACAAGCTACATCTCATGACCCTGATTTATAGGGCTACTGAACTGCCTAGCAACTTCCAAAAGTGATTTCAAAACATTTCAGCCGGTTTATATATTATTTATCTCATATAAGATGCATTTGGTTGAGTTGTGCTGCAGTAAAGTGCTTCATTGTAGTAGCCTACTAAGGTGATTATCTCTTCAGCGCGCAGCGCGAGGAGCACAAACAACAATGCAGAATATTTATAACTATGACTGGGACTGTCATATACATAACATTATAATGAGAACACTATTATAATAAAACACTGTGATTTTTTAGAGTTTAGTTGCCGTGTTTCTGCATGTTATTGCGTGAAGAATGCGTCCACAAAAGGAGTTCATTCAGAGCCGCACAGATACGTTTGGTGCATTCGGGGAATTTTGTGCAGATAGCCTATAAGTCGTAATATTAACGTTATGTTGTATAAATAACGAAGCGTATTCTATATGAGATAAATGATGAGTTGATTAAAAATCTACTATCAAATGCTTCATTCTACTGGTCAACTTCAGCACGCGCGGCTCAAATGCAGAACATTAATAACTACTGTCATATACATAACGTTATAATGAGAGCACTGTTCTAAAAAAATGTTGTGAATTCTTAGGGTTTCGCTGACGTTTATTGTCTTTTAATCAAAACATAAAACATTATTTTTGTATCTGCAAGGTGTCTGTTACACATTTTCCCTGTGTGTTAATGTCAGTAATTATGACTGTGGAATGTAATGTATTTTGTCCCGCCCCCAAACATATGATTCGACTATCGGCAAGATTCGAAAATTCCGATTCGATTATGAAAATCCTTAGTCGGGGACACGCCTAATTCATACATTATATAGATAATTATATTTTCATTTTATAATGTAATTCAGTTTTGTTATTGTCAACTAAAACTACTATATACAGAATTATTTTTTAACTAATAACACTAACAAAGTATATTTTTATATAATACATATATTTTTCTTTTATGATGAAAAGCATTTCTAAGTTAAACAATATTCAATGCAAAGGAAATGTTGAGGAAAAAACTATAATATAATTTATATAAATTAATATTATAAATGATTATATTATATTTTTATAATGTGATGTTTTATTTAAGTGATGTACACAAATAAAACAACTAAAAATATTAAAAATCATTTTGGTTATTTGAAATAAAGCTAAATTGACAAAATATAAATATTAGATGAGAATTTAAAAATTAATTGGCAATACTGACTTGGCAACTCACTGAAACAAAATAAGTTTAAGTACAAAAATTACTAAAACTGAAAAAAAAAAGCTAAATAAAAATATTTTTAAAAAGCAAAAACTAATAAAAATGACAACAGCAAAGAACAAAATAACAAACTAAAATTAAAATCAAAAATATAAAAAATAAAGAAAATGTAAATATAAATAATAAAGAAAATTCTAAATATTAATAAATGCTATTATAATATTTAAATACAAAATAACACTGGATGTATATTGTACTTAAATTATATACATAACTGATATATATTAATTATATATCTATATTTAATTTATATTCTTATAGTATACATACATAAACTTACATATACATATATAAAACCTACATAAATATATATTAAATATATAGTTTAACTATGAAACACACTCAGTGTTTATATACACACACACATACATATATATATACACACACACATATATATATATATATATATATGTATATATATATATATATATATATATATATATATATATATATATATATGTATATATATATATATGTATATATATATATATATATATATATATATATATATATATATATGTATATATATATATATATATATATATATATATATATATATATATATATATATAATATATATATATATATACACACACATACACACATACACATATATATGTATACACACACACACACATATATATATGTATATATATATACACATACTCACACACAATTAACTTTAAACCTGCGTTTTTGAGCAAAAAAAAAAGACAAATCCAAAACGTACATTGTTCTCCATGGCTAAGCGTCTGACGGCAGGGGTGGCCTGAGTCTTGTGACCTTTGATCTCCTGGTGCGTGTGCTCCTCTTGGGACATGGCTGGTGTCTCCACCACATCCTCCTGAGGCCCCTCCACTGCAAGAGCCAGTGAAACACTAAATAACTCAATACAAGGTCAAGTACTTATACAAATACTCTCAATACTGACCTTGACCTACGTCCGTTTCAATGTCAACGAGAGGTTTGCCTACAAGGGCAATGGAATCGACATCATAGTAGAGTTTGCGAATGATTCCATCGTAACGGCTGGTGATGGTGACGGATGCTTTGTCACTCTGCACTTCACAGATGCTGTCGAACTGAGACACTTTGTCGCCTTCTTTCACATACCTGATGATAGAAGACAGATAATGGCGACCTCTGCTGGTAGATATTTGTAAGTGTCAAAAAAAGAAATGAAACAAACCATTCTTTAACGGTAACTTCCATAATGCCTTCTCCAATATCTGAGAGCTTGAACGGCATGATTGGTCTTGCTGCAACTGCGATAAGCAGAATAAAGAGATTATGAATGCATTTTACTAACTGAGAACACAGAGATGTTTATTACAAACGTTAAAACTCACCATAGCTTGTGCGAAAGAACCGATGCTGTTGTCCAGCGATGAGGGAATACGAGTAGGGTCGGGATACAAAGCAAGCAGCCTGGAGCTTCGAGCAGCAGTGTCTGTGCAGGCGAGCAGAGACCTGAACCACATAACACAGAACAAAAACATCAGTCACCTTTTCAATGTTTGCAACATTTATACTCAATAGAGCAGCATGATCTAAATTATAGCATGCTATACAAGGAAAAAAAAAATCAAGACAAAAAAGCGCAAATGTCTGAATTAAAACAATAACTGCCTATAACCAGTTACAATGATTTAATTCCAAATTGTACACACACACACACATATATATATATATATACACATATATATACACACACACAGACAGACAGATCGATAATGTTAAATATTAAATTTATAAAGTTTTGTACAAGACTACAGGAAACTACATTTTTGTACATCTGAAACAACATATATATATATATATATATATATATATATATATATATATATATATATATATATATATATATATATATATATAAAGCATTTTACATATTAAATGATTATTGATTAAATTATTAATAAATTGTACACTTTTACACTAGCCTCATACTATTTACTAGACATTTTCACTGGTCTCATACTTTTGAAGTTTGTTCGTTGTAAACAACAGTTTTTATGCTTGCTTTTAATGATTTTCTCGGTGTTTACACGTTGGCAGCTATCCACACACATCAAGCAGCTCCAGGGCTGCTTCAGCTGCATCCTTCAGCTTTGAAATCGCTTACAAACGCTGATTTGCGCATACATTGACTCTAAACATCACTCGTGAACGTTAGAAGTCATTGCAATAGTAAGATGCGTGTAAAATGAAAGGTGAAAACATACCAGGCGTCTCATAAACGCGAATGGAGCCCGCACACTGATGACGGCCGCCATCTTTCTCCAGAGATTTGGTGTAACCGGAAATTACGTCACCCTCACGCCCCGCTCCTCTGACCAATCAGAAAGCTTTTTGGTCAAGGGCAAATATTTCAGAGATATTTTAACAGAATATTTCTAATAAAAAGAAAAGCTTTGAATATAACGAATGTAATGATTAATTAAATACATCAATCGCTAACTGAAAAAAATAAAAATAAATAAGCATCCAAAGAAAGAAACGAAGGAAAAGGAAAGGAAGAAAAGATTAAAGGATTAAAACTGTTATATACAAAAGTAAGAAATATATACTTAGACCTTCAATGTTCTTTTGGTGTCACGTACTAAATGTTTATTCCATAAACATTTAGTTATAAACGCCTTAGTGTATTTTGTGGGTCATTTGAAATATATTAAATAATACACTAAGCCGTTTTAATTCTATATATTAAAAATATATTTCTTCAGAAGTGTTTGAATGAAACATACGACACCTCTGTCACCTGTGTCAAAAATATAATAAAAATAGGTTAGATTAGATTTAAAAAGCATTTTAATGACAAGGGCAAATATTTCAGAGATATTTTAATAGAATATTTCTAATTAAAAAAAGCTTTGAATAGAACAAATTAATCAAAGAAAAAATAGGTTAAATTAGTTTTTTAACATTTTGATGACAAAGGGCAAATATTTCAGAGATATTTTAACAGAATATATCTAATAAAAGGAAAAGCTTTGAATAGAACAAATAAATAGAAGAATTGATATAATAAATAGAATAAATCAACATAAATGATTACTGAATACATATATAAATTACTAACTACTGATACAAATTATATAAAACAATAATAACATAAATATTATATAAAATAAAAATATTATTATGATTACTTAAATACATAAATTGATTAAATAAGTAAATAAATAAATAACCAAAGAAAGACTTAAAAAGTTAAATACAAAAGTAATATGCTTAGACCTTCAATGTTCGTTTGTTGTACTAAATGTATATTCCATATGTTTCAAATGACCCACAAAATACACTAAGCCGTTTTAATTCTATATATTAAAAACATATCTCTTATATATCTGAAAAATACATGTTATGACACCTCTAAAATGTGTCAAAAAATATAATAAAAATAGGGTTGGGTTTTGCCAAAATATTTTGATGACAAAGTGCTACTGCTATCAGCTTATCCATCAGTTCTTGGTTCACTCCGAATCAGACACGCTCACAAAAAAAAAAAAAACATTCTCGGTTCAAAGAGTCAGTTCACTCGAAATCCGCTCAGTCCGAATGGAATGAACCGAGCGGTTTAGTGAACCGGTTCATTCAATTCACTGAAAAGATCCGATTCAACAGAACGATTCGCCAACGAATCGGACATCGCTCTTCTGCGCATGCGCAGAGCCTGTCCTCATTAGCAGTGTGACTGGCAAGACTAGTTTCCAGAGTGTGTGTGTGATCGCTCTGCCGGGAAATTAGTTCAGGTCTTATTTGTGCTCAAGTCAAATCCATCTTTATTTATTTAAATCGACTCAACCGCGAGCTAAGTCTATTTCTTATTTCAGTTGCGAAGAGCAGTTTCCCTAGCGCCAGAGCTTTTGTTGAGAAGTTGGCGTTTATCGCAGCTTTGTTTGTGGCCATACGCCGGTTTATATTAACTTTCGTACAGTGTGAGAGTCGCGCTCGGTCTCTTTATTCCCACGCGCGCACTTTGATACAAAGTAACAATTTTGGCGAAAATGGCCGCAACTGCGTTCGAAATGGACGGAAGTGTGAAGGAAGGGGTGAGTGTTCATTTCCCAGCCTTTTCATAGAATATCCCTGATTAAACTTTTAATCTTTAACATATTAGAATGGCATCGCCAGAATTAAAGTTAGTAGTTGTCTGTTATTACTTAAAAAACAAATTCTGGATGTTTGTCTTTAAAGGGAGGACAGATTTTAAGGCTGTCTGCGGCGCTGAGTTGCATCCAAGGGGCGTCAATCAAAATAAATAAAATCCGAGCCGGTAGAAGCACCCCGGGTTTGAGGTAACGAAGAATCTGTTTTAAACACACTATATACTCATTTCCGAGGCTTTCTGTACATTTAAATAGTTATTTTTTATATATGGAACATCCTCCATTTGCTCCCCCTCCCTTTTCCTATTCAACAGTGAATCATGAAACAAAGCAAAGTTGGTTTTAGGAGTCTAGTTATTCAATTTACACTTCACTTTTGGAGTCAAGCAAATACATATACGGCCATATATTAAGTAAAGCTGTTTTAAACCATTGTTTATCCCACAGAAATGCTGTTAAATACTTTTACCATGAATTTTTAATGGGGCCCTTTGTTAGTTGGCACTGAAGCACATGGCTACTTTCCATGTTATCCTTCACTTTTATCCCTTTAAAAGGTCTGGGTTTTAATCGAAGCTCTTTAGTAACCCATATTTTGCTTTGTTGTGTGCATTTTTTGCCGTTTTAAATATAAAGATGCAGCCTATGTAAAAAGTTATTAAAACTCAATCCAGTCTAATGCCCTGTCAGTAAACGGAGCAAATCTGATTCTTTTAGTCGAAATGAGATAATTTCGAACTGTGTGTGCTTAGTTTTCTCCTCAATTGTTATCCTGACACCCCCTCCCTGTTCAACGTCACCAGGCCTCAGCATCTGTCAGGTCTGGAGCTGGTGAGGGACATGTGCAACGGCAAGCTTGAAGGAGCCACAGTGGGATCCACGGAAATCACACTCACTCCTGGGAAAATCAAGGGGGGGAATCACATCGCAGACACTCATACGGCTGGGTAAGTATTTAGTCGTTTTTAGTCATTTATGTTGCCTTGTTTGTTCCAAACTGTGAAATTACGCTAATTTGCGAAGCACTTTTGGCCCTAAGTGTACTTGTGTTGTCCGGAGTGTAGAAGTGTGGGACTGCTGATGCAGATCTCGCTGCCGTGCGCCCTGTTCGCTCAGGGTCCGTCAGAGCTGTGCCTGAAGGGAGGAACCAATGCTGAGATGGCACCTCAGATCGACTACACGTTGAAGGTACGTGTAGACGTATGTTTGCGCACTGGGCAGAGTCATCAGCTGGACATCCTTCGATTTCTGACGTTCAAATCTCTTTTAGATCTTCAAACCAATCGCGGAGAGATTCGGAGTTCAGTTTGACTGCGATTTGAAAATGAGGTATTTGTGCGCAACTTTGGTTCAGATCTGATTGTAATCATTAAAAGTAAGAGCTGAAATATTTTTTCCGTCGTAAACAGAGGTTACTATCCTAAGGGAGGTGGTGAGGTGGTGCTCAAGGTGAACCCTGTGAAAGAACTGAGTCCCATCAACATGACCGAAAGAGGAAATATTACCAAGATCTACGGCAGGGCTTTTGTGGCTGGAGTGCTGCCCTTTAAGGTATAAGATTGTTAACTTTTTTTTTTTATTTTGAGTAGCTACACAGTTAACTACACAGTTTTATTGTTGCTAAATGCCCATAGAAAAAAAATTCTCCCACAATATTTAAAAGAAATGGCTTTAGTACGTAGACTTGAAACAACAACTTACTTCATTTTTTATTACTTCACCACATAATTTATCTTTTTCATAAGTACCATTGGAGTGAAAAACTCGTAAGACACAATTTTTTTTACTTCTACACTATTTACGTTTCTATTTTTCAACTAGTCTTGGAAAAACAAACCAAAAAAGCTCAAACATCAACTTTTTTTTTGGCTTCTATGCAAATGTATGTTTTGGTTTTTGATTTTTTTTTTTCTTCACCACAACAAGCTTTGTTTTTTACTTTGTAATGTTTTTTTTTTTTGTAAAGCCCCTTAAGTTTTTTTTTTTTTTTTGTTTTTGGTGGGGAGAGAAAAATCTCCTAAACCACATCTTTTTTTAAATTTGTTAAATGGTTTACGTTTGTAACTAGCCTTTAAAAAAAGCTCTTAAACCACAACATGTTTTTTCTTTTACTTCACTACATAATTAGTGTTTCTTTATTCGTGAACAGTGTTGGACAAAAAGCCCCTTAACGACAACATTGTTATTTTGCGTTTTAATTCTCGACATAATTTACATTTGTAGCCTTAAATACTCTTAAATCACAACATGCGTTGTTTTTGTATATTCACTGCATAATTTACATTTGTTTATCGTAACTAGCCTTGGGGATAAAAGCTATTAACCAAAACATGCTTTAATTTTATATACTTACTGAGATAATTTACATTTCTTTCAACACTATCTAGTCCATAAGTGGCCTTGAGAAAGCTGAATAAACCACAGCATCCTTTGTTTTTTAGGTTTTAATCAGCATTGTTTGGAAATAGTGGCACTGATGTTTATAAAACACTCCATTTATTTTGCAACTGCTCTTAACTTCCCTATAAACTTCGGTCGAATTGTTCTTGATGTTCAGTTGGCGAAGGACATGTCCACGGCGGCGGTCCGCACTATCCGAAAGGAAATTAAGGATCTGTACATCAACATTCAGTCTTTGCAAGAGAAGGACAAGGCCTGTGGCAATGGCAACGGGATCATGTGAGTACATCCGATCTCAAACCATCCGCCGCAGTTGTTTTGTGATTCCGTTTTGACTAACGTCTGTATATTTTGTGTCTTCTGGCAGAATAATTGCAGAATCATCCACCGGCTGCATATTTGCAGGATCATCTCTTGGCAAAAAAGGTAAGGCTTGTCTGGCTGCCCAGTCCTGAAGAATTAATTCAGTGTCATAGTTTTGGCACTAGAGGGCGATACGTCACAATGAAAAACCTGTTCATTTGTGCTTTGAGTTTTAATGTGGACAAGACAAAGTCAGATTTCCTCTACTATGATGGTTCATTCTTAAAATTGCTATGAATTAAAAATTTGACTCTATTTCTGTTTTGTCTTCAGGTGTATATGCTGACAAAGTTGGCATCGAGGCTGCAGAAATGTTGCTAAAAAACATCAGGCAAAATGGTTGCGTGGATGAGTTCTTGCAAGACCAGGTCAGGCACACAAATACTTGACTTTTCAGTGCAATATAATAAGCACTTGTTTTTCTGGAGAGTAATTATACATTTTATTTAACTTTTTTCCTGTAAGTAGCTTTGGGGAAAAAATCTCTAACCAAATTTTCTTTTCTTAAAATTGTATTACTTAAAAAAAAAAAAAAAAAAAAAAAAAAAAAAATTATGCTGGGCTAAAAACTCAAAACCTCAACATGCCTTTTTTTTAATTTGTTGCATAATTATTATTTTTTTAATGAATAACATTAGACAAAAAGCTCTTTAACTACAATATGCCTTTTTTATTTATTTACTTCTCTACATAATTTACTTTTTAACATTGGTGTTACATTTGTGTTTTTGTAGCTAGCTCTTAAACCACAACATGCTTTTTGTTTTTCACATTTTTGTTTGTTTTCTCATAACTAGCCTTGAAAAAAGCTCTTAAACCACAACATGCTTTTTGTTTTACTTTGCTATGTATTTTATGTTTCTTTTAATGTAACTAACGTTGAAAAAAGCTTCTTAACAAAAAGGTGCTTATTTACATCTACATAATTTACATTTCATTGTTATAATATTTGTTTTTTGCAACTAGCTCTCAAACGACAACATGCTTTTTGTTTTCCATTACTTCTCTTGTTTTTTGTTTGTTTTGTAACAAGCCTTAAAAATTGCTCTTAAAGGGATAGTTCACCCAAAAATTAAAATTTGATGTTTGTCTGCTTACCCCCAGGGCATCCAAGATGTAGGTGACTTTGTTTCCTCAGTAGAACACAAATGAAGATTTTTAACTCAAACCGTTGCAGTCTGTCAGTCATATAATGGCCATCAAAAAAAAAAAAGACAAAACCAAATTAAACCCTGCAGCTCGTGACAATGCATTGAGGTCTTAAGACACGAAACAATAGTATTTATATAAATTTTTTTTTTTTTTTTTTACTTGAGACGCGTTGACGTGTCAGCGTGCTCTGGCATAGTAGACACATGCGTGGAAGCGATCTGTCGTGCGTATACGTCACTCATTGTTTAGATTGCTTCCGTGCATGCGTCTTCTATGCCAGAGCACGTTGATGCGTCACACGCCGGATATTGTGAACGTGCTCAGGACAGTTGGATATTGCGGTGGATCAGTGGTAAAAAAATTATATAAATACTATTGTTTCGTGTCTTAAGACCTCAATGTATCGTCACGAGCCGCAGGGTTTAATTTGGTTTTGTCTGTGTATGTTTTTTTTGACTCTCAAAGCCGTGGGTCCCATTGACTGCCATTATATGACTGACAGACTGCAATGGTTTGAGTTAAAAATCTTTCAAAGGGCAAATATAAAATCACCTACATCTTGGACGCCCTGGGGGTAAGCAGATAAACATCAAATTTTCATTTTTGGGTGAACTATCCCTTTAAATCACGTTTTTACTTTTCTACATAATTTGCATTATTTTTGTGAATAACATCAAAAATCATCAAATCTCCTTAACCACAACACGCTTTTCGTTGTTTACTTCGCACTGTATTTTATTTGTTTTTCAGTGCAACATAACAAATACATGTTTGTCTGGAAAGTAATACGTTTCTTTTCACAGCTTATTATTTTCATGGCCTTGGCGAATGGCACATCCAGAATACGAACGGGCCCAATCACTCTCCACACACAAACGGCAATCTACGTGGCCGAGCAGCTCACGAACGTGAGTTCAGACCTGGACGCACTTTATAGGCACTTTTGTTTAAAAACTAGCTGACTTTAATTCGTTTTCGTTCTTTTACAGGCAAAATTTGTTATACGCAAATCAGAGGATGAGCACGCTAATAGTGATACCTACATTATCGAGTGCCAAGGAGTGGGTGCCACCAATCCTAACTTGTGAACACATGGATTCGTTGTCCCCAGCCGAGATAAGGAGGACTTGTAGCAGAGACACACTACTACTGTAACAGACCGGATGATGCGAAGATAACTTTATTATCTTTATGTTCTTCGCGATTAACGATTAGTTTTTTTTTGCGCTGAGTCTGTCCATATTTGTCCCCTGTTGTGTCCCCTTCAGAAACTTTCGTTGTTACTCAGGGTATTGCCTTACACTGTAAAGAAACGGACACTTTGAACTCTTCACGCAATATTCAGTTTTCAGGCAAATTCGCTTTCCGCACGCTAACACAAGCCTTAAAGTTTCATTAAACCCTTCCGATACTGTTAACAATAACAATAGCTTAACCAATTTGCATGGACGTAGTAAAATACATGTATGTCACTGGTAAATTAGTGCACTGTGTGTACGAGGAGGAAAACGTTTTTCCATGTAGCTGCTTTGGTTTTTTTTTGTTTGTATTTAAGTCGTTTCTACATTTTTTCCGAAATTTCATTGCCATCTTATTCTATTTTCATTGACGTTCTTAGCTAATTTTGTCTTTTTGACCATGAAAATGATTCATACTTGGTCATTATTTCTATTTGTTATTTATAAGATGGAATTTCAGATGGTAATTTTTTTTCTTTTTTTGCGCAATTATTTTTGCGTTTTTTGGCTACTTTAGGTGACCATGTTCTTTTGTTATTTGCATTAAAAAATTGTGGAGAAAAAATACAATAAAATGAGAGCTAGACATACAATATTTCACCTTGATTCCGTGATTTTTCCATATAATTGGATGATTTATCTGTATTTAAAGTGATGGTTCATTCAAAATGAAAATCGTTGTTTACTCACCCTCAAGCTGTTCCAAACCTGTGTGAGCTTGTTTCTTCTGTTGAACACAAAAGAAGATATTTTGAAGAATTATGTGCAACGAAACAGTTGACGGTAGCCATTTACTTCCATAGAATGGAAAAAATACTATGGAAGTCATTGGCTACTGCCAACTGTCTGGTTACTCATACAGGTTTGGAACAACTTGATGGTGAGTAAATGATGACAATTTTTGGGTGACCTATGCTTCTTTTAAAATCACACATAGTCTGTTCTAATGTAATTCAGGCCTTTCGCATTTATTTGTCCGTCTTAAAGACTCTTGTAGGCATTTAAAGCTGTTTTATGTGTCTTACACCCTTATAAGTGGCTACTAAACGACGTACCTAAGTGAAAGCACTTGTCGGGCTTACAATGCAAATCTTTACATTTAGCTCACCCTAGAGACGGCCTACAAGTGTTAGTTGTTGCCGGTCCAGCTAGAGCAGGGGTCACCAAGTTCGGTCCTGGAGGGCCGGTTTCCCTGCAGAGCTTAGCTCCAACCCTTATCAAACACACCTGAAGCAGCTAATCAAAGTCTTGTTAGGTATACTTGAAACTTCCAGGCAGGTGTGTTGAGGCAAGTTGGAGCTAAACTCTGCAGGACACCGGCCCTCCAGGATCAAGTTTGATGACCCCTGAACTAGAGTGTCTTCCCTCGGCTCCTTTGTGCTCCAGGCCGGCACAATTACTGCCAGCAGTTGCCAGAACAATAGAGGGAGCAGAAGAGAATAGGGGAAGCCATGTGATACGTGAATATGCATGGAGCCCTTGGGTCTGGAAAGGGCACATCTACATTGTTAAAAGGAGAAGGCTCCCCTCGGGGGGCGAGGGGTGTGGCTTCTGAAGCGCATTCAGTGGGCTGTCAGGCTGATCATTGGCTGTCCGGTGCATCTGTTGCTGTGGGGAGTAATTAAACACTGGCAAAGCTCAAAAGAAAATCTCTGGATGATCAAACTAATGAATGAATTTTAACATTAGGAGTTTTAAATGAATTCTTTTTATATATTATTATATAATAATTATTTTAAATATAATTGTAAAATTGAGATGTACTTGTTTTGTTTTAATTGATAAAAAGTAATGTAAAATAAAATATACAAATTTTTGATTTTATTTAAAACATTTTAAAAAGCTGCTGACACAAATTAGTATATAAGAAAAACTTTGCTTATGATCTGGATAATCAAACAACAATTAATTTGATTTACATAATTGTATTTTCTATATTATTTTTACATTAACTTTATTATTGGGTTTTTAAGAATAATTTAAAAATTTAGATTTTTTGATAAATTGAATGGATGATTTGAATTTAAACGAATTGATTAAAAAAGTGTAAAAATAATAATTACAGATTATTTTGACAAAAAATCACCATATCTTTACATATGATCTGGATGATCAAACAAACAGGGCATTATTAAAATTAATCAACCAAATACTGGCATTATTAAAATTAATTTATATAAATTATCAATGTGGTTATAAAAATTTATTAATTTATGAATTTTAAATAAATTCTACATTTATTTTACATTTTGAGATAAATGTTTAACTTTGGATTTGTTTTAAAATTGTAAAAATAAAGTAAAATTAATAATACATGTAAAATCTAATTATTAAAATGTAATATTGTATGTACATGTGTGTATACTATGTACTTTTATGTTATATAAATCTGTTTTTTTATTGATAGAACAATAAATATTTAAATAATTAAATATTTAGTCTGTTTATATATTTTAGAATTGGGATTTTGAGATTAATATTAAAGTTAGATTTTTTTTTTATTTGTTGCAAATAATGTACTTAAGTGTAATTTAAATAATAATTTGCAAATAATTTAAGTGTTTATTAATTGTTTAAAATCACAAGAAGTTACTTTCCTAAATCTGTCTTGCAATGCCTTAGAAAGGTTGCTATGTAAAAAGGCTTAACATAATCTACAGCCTTGGCATATGGGTTTGTACATAAATCATGCTGTGATGACAATGCTGTGGTCAGAGCTGACTGAACAAAGTACATAAAGTTTTATGATTTTGCAGTTTGGTGCACAAGATAACAAATTTCTGTGTGACTTACTTTGAAATGTTGCATAAAGATTAATGCTAGGCAACAATACACCTGTAATGTTCAATGGACCACCACTGAAATCACCTTTTGTTTTAGTATTAAACTCTAACAGTGTTTTAATAACCGTACGCACTTCGCCCCACATTAGATTAGATATGGTGACAGAACGGATAGCACAAGCACACTGGATTTGCCGAAGCATGAAACTCCATGGTTATAAATATATTTTAAACATTGGAGTATAATATTGAGAGTGTTGCAGTCTACGCCCATAAGATTTTTTGTTACGACAAATAATTTTGTTGTCAACAAATAAATTAAATACTTTTTGTCCAAAGTTAGAAAGGGTTTATTTAGGCCTACGTTTTTGAGTTTTCTATGTTAAAAACTATATATATATATATATATATATATATATATATATATATATATATATGTATGTGATCTTTGTCAGAAGATAGAAGATTATTGTATTTGTAATCAATACAGTTTAAAATTTGTAATTTTTTATTAATTTGATGTTTAGTTTTACTATTTACTGTTTTAAATCGTGTGTGTGTAAATTTAAATATATATATATATATATATATACAGTGAAGTGTATATAAGAAATGTATATAAGATAAGCTTTGCATATACAAAATTGGATCATTAAAATAATTTATTGTATAGATTTAAATCTATATTCTATAAATCTATATTATTTTTCAAAAATAATCTATAGGTGAGTGAATTTTGAGCAAATATTGGATGATTATTTGCTGTCTTTAGCATAGTATGTATTTAAACGTCTATTTATTTTATTAAACTATAAAATTGAGAAATGTTGGCTTGCCAACTAGCTAAAATACAACATTTTGTTTTATTTGTTTGTTTAATGTTTATTTTATTTAAATAAAATAGTTTTATTATATATTTACTATACATTTATTTTTTATTTTAGTAGGGTTTTGTTTTTAAACCAGTGAACGGTGACCTTTTTTGGAGGACTTTTAGAGACTCTATAGTGTTATCATGGTGTAAGGATCATATCACTTTTCTTTTTTAATCTATTTTGACCACTGAGCAAAAAACCCCCTACTGACAATAAGTCGTCTACGTGACCTCGGTCACCTCTAGTCAGCCGTGTCAATAGCTGACCTCCAAACACACAGTGAAAACACATTTTCTCTAGCTCTCGTGAAACCTGTAATTTACTTTTCCATGATGTCAGTGCAGCATCTGCTTGTACAGAACCAGAACAATAGCTAGCATGCTCTAAAAAGCATAGATACAGTATATGTGACATGATGACAAACTGGAACCATATCCGGAGGAAAAAACGTCACAATAGTGCACTCTGTTCGGAAAAGTAACGCAAGGAACCTTAAAAGCCACACCTTGCCAGGAGTGTAACATGAGCGACAGGTGAGGAAACCTGAGCGGGCCGAGTGAACCGGATCCTCCCCGTTCTGTTCCACTGACACACTCTGTCCACGCAGACCACCGCACATTTTGGTCTAGGGTCCGTTCCAGAGGGTCCCACCAAACCCGGCTCTGCTAAACCTCCATGAAGGCATGTCAGACGCTGTATCCTGGAGATCCCAGGAGAACAGCGAATGGACCCAGTCAGCCACAGTCGTCCACAAGGTCTGGATCTCCTTAGTAGGAGGTAAGATGGACTTTGCTTGAAACTGAACGTTGTTTATATGACTTGGAAGTTGCATGTGACAGCAGTCCTGCTCAGTTTGACTGAGAATGATACCACAGGATGCACTGATGTCTCCAATAGTACATCTATCTATCTATCTATCTATCTGTCTATCTGTCTGTCTGTCTGTCTATATCTAGAGAGAGAGAGAGAAAGATAGTCCACCCAAAAGTGAAAATTTTAGTTTATTTACTTAAAAAAAGAAAAAATATATATTTATGTAAATTAATTTGCTTTGAAAATATTTACAATTTAGATTTTCTAATTAATAAAAAATATGTAAAATTAATAAATGCTATTAATTATTAAAAATACAAGAAACTACTGGAAAAATAAGAAAATCTTTGCATATGGTGTGGATGATTAAACAAAATATAAAAAAAACTTTTTTTAAAATAAATTATATATATATATATATATATATATATATATATATATATATATATATATTTACATGTATATATATATATATATTTACATGTACATTCATTTATTTGTTATTGTTAAATATTCACTTAAAAATGGGTAATTTATAAAAAGGACATTTTTATTGATAAAATATTAATTTGAATTGACATAAATAGTTTAACTTTTACAAATATAATAATTTGTAAATGATTGAAATTAATTATTTAAAAATATTATATTATTAAAAAATACAAGATGCTACTGGCAAAAATAACTATATATAATAAAATCTTTGGATGTAGTTTGATCAAACAAACAAAAACTATGATTATTAAAAATGTACTGAGTTTACATATTTGTTTTTATCAATTTCATGGGATTTTGATATAAAGTCTGGATTTTTAAAATTGTTAAATAATTACTATTTATAATTTTATTAAATTTATAACAAAACAAATACAATTATTACATATACAAATATTTTGAAGAACTTTCTTCTCCATACAATGCAGTTCAGTGAATACCAAAATAAATGGACCCCACTGACTTACAAAATATCTTCTTTTGTGTTTCACAAATGAAAGAAAGGATGTTTGGAACAACATGAGGATGAATAAATCATAACACAATTTTCTTTCTTTTCTTTTTTGGTTGCAACCAACACCACCCTCCTTTAAGGCTCTACACATATGCTAATGTAATACTATCAAAAAGAAGCACAAGCCAGTTCTTCTAGCCAAGGGGCAGCAGGTTCACTGTGTTGTTTACTCATTTGCAGATTATTCAAATCCTATGCGCAATGCACCAAAACATCCTGGTTTGCTTTGTTTGCTGCCTAAGCATGTAAAAACAATACAGAAAGATCAGTCTGAGCTGTCATGAATGGACCTACATTACTAATCTGCTTCATGACGTCCATCTGCTCACGCTGAAGTATTTAGAAGCTGCGGTGATCACGGCGTGACCAGCCTCATACATGATCTCTCCAGCTGCTGCTGTGAATGACCTCAAAAAACAGTCTGCTGCCGGCCAGCCATATTTGAGCTCAGTGTTACAGACTGTCTGACAACTTGTGTGTTTGGCTTCACAGATGATACTGTGTGCAATAAAAACAGACATATCTGAAAAACAGATAGATAGATGGATAGATGGACAGACAGACAGACGGATAGATGGATAGATGGACAGACATAGAAAGATAGATAGATAGAAAGATAGATAGATAGATAGATAGATAGATAGATAGATAGATAGATAGATAGATAGACGGACAGACAGACAGAAGGATAGATAGATAGATAGATAGATAGATAGATGGACAGACAGACAGACAGACAGATAGATAGATAGATAGATAGATAGATAGATGGATGGATAGAAAGATGGACAGATGGACAAATCGACAGGTAGGCGGATAGACAGATAGAAAGATGGATGGATAGATAGATAGAAAGACAGACAGACGGACGGATAGATGGACAGATAGATAGATAGATAGATAGATAGATAGATAGATAGAAAGATGGACAGACAGATAGATGGATAGATGGATAGAAAGATGGACAGATGGACAGACAGACGGATAGATGGATAGATAGATAGATAGATGGATAGAAAGATGGACAGACAGACAGATGGATGGACAGACAGATGGATGGATGGATGGATGGATGGATGGATGGATGGATAGAAAGATGGATAGATAGATAGATAGATAGATAGATAGATAGATAGATAGAAAGATGGACAGACGGATGGATAGATGGACAGATAGATGGATAGACAGACGGATAGATGGATGGATAGAAAGATGGACAGACATAGATAGATAGATAGATAGATAGAAAGATAGATAGATAGATAGATAGATAGATAGATAGATAGACGGACAGACAGACAGAAGGATAGATAGATAGATAGATAGATAGATAGATGGACAGACAGACAGACAGACAGACAGATAGATAGATAGATAGATAGATAGATAGATAGATGGATGGATAGAAAGATGGACAGATGGACAAATCGACAGGTAGGCGGATAGACAGATAGAAAGATGGATGGATAGATAGATAGAAAGACAGACAGACGGACGGATAGATGGACAGATAGATAGATAGATAGATAGATAGATAGATAGATAGATAGAAAGATGGACAGACAGATAGATGGATAGAAAGATGGACAGATGGACAGACAGACGGATAGATGGATAGATAGATAGATAGATGGATAGAAAGATGGACAGACAGACAGATGGATGGACAGACAGATGGATGGATGGATGGATGGATGGATGGATGGATGGATGGATGGATAGAAAGATGGATAGATAGATAGATAGATAGATAGATAGATAGATAGATAGATAGATAGATAGATAGATAGAAAGATGGACAGACGGATGGATAGATGGACAGATAGATGGATAGACAGACGGATAGATGGATGGATAGAAAGATGGACAGACATAGATAGATAGATAGATAGATAGATAGATAGATAGATAGATAGATAGATAGATGGATAGATAGATGGACAGACGGACGGATGGATAGATAGATAGATAGATAGATAGATAGATAGATAGATAGAAAGATGGACAGACAGACAGACAGATAGATAGATAGATAGATAGATAGATAGATAGATAGATAGATAGATAGATGGACAGACAGACAGATAGATAGAAAGATGGACAGATGGATAGACGGATAGATGGATGGATGGATGGATGGATGGATAGACGGATAGATGGATAGAAAGATGGACAGATAGATAGATAGATAGATAGATAGATAGATAGATAGATAGATAGATAGATGGACAAACAGAAAGAAAGACAGACAACAATTTGTCCTAATATTCAGTATAATAATTTCCCTTTTTATACAACAATGTACACAGCAAAACAATAGCAATATTCTCTTTATCTGTATCTGAATACACAAAAAAGTCAAGCAGGGCATTGAGTGAAACAACACAAACATGAACTGATGCTTCTCTCAGAGTGAAACTACTTCTCGTGCTCTGATTGGTCGAGAGAGAACATCCTTCCCTGCCGCTGATTGGACACCTCCGCACCACGTGACGTCCCTTTAAGCTCTTTCTTGACTGTCCGCGACCAGAGAAAGACTTCCTCTTAATGACCAGGGCAGAGTTACCCTGCAAAGAATCGCGACTCGTATCTGCTCGGTTTAAGCGAAAACGGATATATAACACGACGCCTGGCGGTTTGACTGCGCACGCGAGAGAGACGCGTGTTGATCGCTCGAGCGCTTTCACGCGGGAGCTGCGATGTCGAAATGACGCACCTTGAGCTGTTTTAACAGCTTGCGAAGTTGCAGCTTTTTCTTCACCTTTTTACGCGTGGAAGAATGGCACAAGGTTCAAGTGCCTTGTTTACACATTTCATTAGGCTTTTCTGTTCTTGAACTACCCGGAATATTTGCGCCATCGGTCGAGAGAGAAGCGGATTTTAAAGCAGCAGTAACGGTCACGTTAAGTTAGTCTCTTCTTCTTTCAGAAACAGCTCCGCCGATGACTCTCGACAACTTAAAACACTCCGCGATACTCACAACTTTCTTTAAAATGGCTGAGGATAATGATTTAATAGGTGCTACGGAGTTTATTAAAGGTGAGTTTAGGTTGCTGAGGAGCTTCTGTTTGGCTAACTTTGATTCATTGTGTTAACGTTACCTCAGCCATCAGAGACCTGCACCAACCTTTGCTGTTATTCAACATTTTATTAAACTTGCAGCAAGTTATTTATTTATTAAAATATCATTTTCATTTGATTTATTTAATTTATCATTTTTGCATGAAAAATGGAAATAAAAACTTGTTTTGTGTAATTTGTATATAATAACGGGTCCACAGGTAATGCATCAACCCTGTTACCATGATAACTGTCTTTTATTAAAATCTCTTTTTAAAATGATGTGCAAAACATTGTCATGAAGCTATCACCTCTTTGAGGACAAATGTTTTGTCTTTTTAGAAGGTCTTAAATGGTCAACCCTGTTAGTCTTATTTTGTACAGCTGGTTCTTGAAAGCTGGATATTTGCAGAAATATCAGCATTTATTTTTAATAAACACTTGGTAGTTTAATGATCTCAAACACATGCCTAGTGATGGATAAAATAACTCAACCCTGTTATTCCTGCTATATATACCTTCATATAATGAACTATTTTTAAGTGTCACAATGCAGTTTATACTAATGGTGGCACTTCTTTACGTGATTGAATATTTTTTAAAAACCCATGTGAATTCATAGACAAGTGGATTAGATTTGTGGAAAACTTTTTTTTCTATGTTATCTATCAAAATAAAGCAAAGTACTTGATTTTCTCTTGTTGACTAAAGTCCCAGTAATGTGATAATTCACATTCATATTTTAGTGTATTTAAAGTTACAGTGGGATGAGTCCATTGTTGCAGATGATTAAACCCAAGCCAATAATCCGATGATAAAATCTTATCTCTGAAGAGTATTAAGTTGTTTTATAACTGTACCGGCTTGTTTAATCAGCCATGTGTAATTTTTTTCTTTTTTTTCCAGATCGACTCTATTTTGCAACATTACGGAGTAAGCCGAAAAGCACCACAAACACGCATTACTTCAGCACGGATGAGGAGTTTGTGTACGAAAAGTGAGTTTTCCCTCCCTCAGTCATCTTTCAGAGCCAAAACCCCCAGCAGGTGGGAAACTGTTCCAAAGTCTGTTACGTAACTCTTTAATCGAACGCTTCCTTTAGTAAAAGTTGCATTTTTATCTCCAGCGTTCCATAATGGACCTGTCAATCATTTGTTTTGAATTTCCGCATGTGGGAAGATTAGAGAAAAATGGAACTAATGTTCTTCGCATCATTCTGACAGATATTTTGAAAGAAAACACAGTTTGAGGCTGACTTCCAACGATAGGTTATGGTCTTTTTAGAAGCCTACTCTTATCATAATTGCAAAATACAATGTTCGAATGATGAGTACGTTCCATTATGCAAATTTATTGCTTATATTTGAAATTGCAAGAATGAACACAACGTATGCATAGTACATTTCAAACGAGAACAAGATTTTTTTTCTCTTTCTGTATCAGTTTAACACCTGAATTGGCTTTATTCCAGGTGTTTGGGCTACAGATTGAGGCCTCTGGCAGTCAAAGGCCCCAGGCCCTGTCCCTATTAGCCTGAGCCATTCCGTCCATATTGACTATTTAAGTAAATGTATAAATTAATGTTTTTACTTATTAAACAATAAAGTTTAATGTTGTTGCTCTTTTTTTTTATAGCTTTTATGCCGATTTTGGACCCCTCAACCTTGCTATGCTGTACAGATACTGCTGTAAACTCAACAAAAAGCTGAAGGTGAGTCAAACACCTGCTCGATTTGTTACGTTCCTCCTGAAGAATGTGCAGTATGTTGCTACACCAATTAAAAAAAGCTTAGGAATTTGCACTCACGCCCCATTGTTGGATATTTTGGGCTGTCTGTTGTGCTGACGTTTCCTTTGTTTGTAATATGGGATGGGAATTTAAACTTAATGATACAGCATTGAACTTCAGCTACAGCTAGAAAACATCCCGTTCCGCCCTCACTTTATCAGGCCATCAGCTGGTTTTATGCCACGTCTGTAAAGCAAAACCTTGTGTGCTCATTTTAAATAAAAGCAACTCTGACCAGAGGCTCAATAGGATACATCACGTGCATCTTTAGCCATGTGTCTCCTGTCTTTTTTAGTCTTTGTCTCACCTGTCTTGACATTTTAATGTGAACCGAGAGTTTCTCCTGGGACTACAGGATGTTCTTGGATCAGGGCCTCTCTGAAGCTCAGCAGTTCAGGCCATGAAGAGATTTCTTCTTTAAAGAATATTCTGGGTTCTGTAAATTTACTATGTAATGCTGATTACAACAAAAATTAATTTGCTCTTGTCCCCCATCTTTGTTTAAAAAAAAAGTACATTACCCTGAGAAACTTATAATGGAAGTAAAATGGGCCGATTTGTAAACAATAAAATACTCGACAATAAAAGACAACTTAAAGAATATGAGCATTTTCAATATATGATATTAGTGTGAAAAAAATCACTTACTAAGCTTTTCTGTATGAAGTTATATCCAGTTTTACAACTTTGTTGCCATGACAAATCCCCAAACCACGATAACAACAATTTAAATCGTTTTACATACTCAGTATTAATAAAATAATTAAAGAGCTTTGGTAAAATCATAACTATTTCCTTTAATCCACAAGTCAATTTGTATGAATACAAACCTTTAACCTGATACCTAGTCACTGAGCTCAGTTTCGGTGTATAAACGTAAGATGGACATCAACTTTATTTTAAACTTTATTTGAAATATTTCTAATTTCTCTCTGCCTCTTAAAGTTAAGAGTTAATTCAGTGGTTTGATAACTAGTCATTTAGTAGTCGCTTTTATCCAAATGCTTTTCAGGGACAGTCTTCCCCAAGGGTAACCTGAGGTTAAGTGCCTTGCACAATGGTGCGTCTTTATCACTTTGGGGATTGAATCAGTCACCTTCCGGTTGCCAGCTTTAAACTTAAGTCTTACTTTCTCTTCCCCCACTATTGTCATGGCATTTACCAGAATGTCAGCAAGGTACAGATTACGATCTACTTCGATCTCAATGCTCTCAGTCTGTTGAGAAAGTGAGTTGCGTGTTATGTCACCATTCCTGATCTCTTAGGCCTGATCCTTCCTTCTATCAGATGTAACAAATGTTTGGATTAGATGTGACCTTTTTTCTTTCATCCTCCCAGATTTTAGCAGCAGCTACTGGCGTTGGTGCGTGGTTCAAGGATTTATGGAGGGGCATTAGATGTCCGAGTAGTGCTCTGCACACATCAGTTGTGATGGGGGAGGGTTATGGGATCCAGATTTTCTTTTGATTGCTAATATAGACACTGTTTAGGGAACTGTTTTGAATTGTTTACGTCATGTGAAATTATAGCTTTTACTAAGGTTACGCTAACTGCTTTCCAAAACCTAGTGAGCCTCCTTGGTTGCTACTCCCTACATAGACCGTTACCTTCTAAGGCAGCATTTTATCTGAAATGTAACCTCATAGGTGACCGATTTAGAACACTACATAGGCGCAACTCAGTGTGCCACACAAAATTAAACTCAATTGATTCCTGTAGTTTTAAATCAGCGCGTTGCTAAACTTTACCAACTTTGTGAACAAGTCTGTTTTTTTAATTAGAACTTTGTCATTACTTTTCAAATGAAATAAGTACATTGTGCACCGTCTTAGTTTTCTGAACTCGTTGTGATGCATTCTCCACTAATGATACATGGTTCTTCCTAATATTTTGGCTAAATATTCTTCAATCCAGCCACCTGCCTTTTGGAAAGTACCCTTGCTGTTTAGGTAGGCAGCTCGCTTGGTTTTGGAATGAAGCTACAATGTTCCTCTGCTTGAAATGTAGTTGTTGAGATTCATCAGTCTTCAGGAGCATAAAACAGTTAACTTGACACGACTCCAACTTTAGTTTCCAATTAACCTAAATTGAGAGGTCAGCAAAGAGGACCAAACCCAAAGCACACAAGAAGTTTATAGTGTCCTTGTAGTGATTAATTCCGCTGACATGTCAACTTTCTTAAGCAACTGTGTAAGGGAAAGGAAGGTGTTTGAATAATAATCAACCATTTTATCTTTGTGTTTTGTTCTGTGTTCCTAAAGCTGGCAAGGTGTAGTTCTCTCATGTGTTCATGTTTTGGAATATTAAAGGTAAAGTCCTGTGGTAAAAGCATGTGTTTCCCTCCTAACCACTTTCACTATGTCCACACCCATCCAACCACATGCGAATGTCCCCGCCTGTTTGTAATTTACAAGTTGTTGCCATAGAGATGACTTTTTTTTTTTTCTTCTAACCTCACCGGTTTGGGCCTGCATGATTGGTTGTAGGCTGGAGGAACCAAACAGCAAAAAGGGAAGCTTGGGTAGTATCTGTTCTAGTATTTGGTTATCATAAGATCAGCTTTCTAGCATTGCTGAGCGGAGCTTGTGCAATCTCAAGTTGGTGTTTTTAAAGCACAATCTGAATAAAAAAAAACACTGTCAATCTTGAGATTGCTTTTATTTTTAAGCTGAATTAAATTTTTTACAGGCTTCTTCCCCTCACTAGCATAACCACCTCCTGCATGTGGATGTTGCCGTTTTACACGACAGTTAACTTTCTGAGTGATTGTTAACATTTTGCACATTGATTTGCCTGCAAAGTAAAAAAGGGTTCAACCCTGTTACTTTGACTCTGTGAGAAGAGATGATCTGTAGATGACTAGAGAAAGGAAAGGATATTGAGTTTCCAAACTAGCTGACCTTCAATATCGTTTTGCTTATCGACTTACCTTGGAAAGATGAACGGGTTCAACCCTGTTATTGTGACTCAATGAGAAAATATGACCTCTACATCTTCACTTTCCAAATTAGTTGAGTATTGTTTTGCTTATTGATTCATTTTGGAAAGATAAAATAATTAAACTCTGTTGCTTTAACTTTATAAGAAAACATGACCTCTAGATCATCACTTTCCAAACAAGCTGGCATTCAATATTGTTTTGCTCATTGATCCACTTTGGAATAATAAAATGGTTCAACTCTGTTACAGAGACTTTGAGAAAAGATGCCTTCTAGATCGTCACTTTCCAAACTAGTTAACATTTAGTATTGCTGTGCTTATCGATTCACCTTGGAAGGATAAAAGGGTTCAATCCTGTTACTATTACAATACTATATTGTTACTATATTCTCTGAGAAAAGATGAGGTACACCTTCACTTTGAAAACTAGTTGACATTCAATTTTACTGTGCTTATCATTGGAAAGGATACAAGGTTTCAACCCTGTTATGACTTTCCAAAATAAGGGATTGTAGGTGGACAAGTTTGAATCCTCATTTGTTGTGCCGGCAGTTTGTTTCCTCTGTTATCCCACCCCAGCCAAATCTTTACTCTGCGGCATGTGGAGCGACACAGGAACAGATGCTTTGAGGGCTTTTCAGTTCAGCTCGGCTCCGGCACAAATTATGTGCATGAGTTGCCTTTTAGCAGCTACACGCTGTCCCACTTGCGCACACATTTCGGCTCACCTGCAGCACTTCCCTGCGCGTTACTGCAGCAGCTGAGGCAGATGCTAGAACATCTGTCTCCAAATTCCCTCATGTAAAACACGTTCAACTGAGTCATCCAGAGAACACCTCAAGCTAGTTTAAGCACAAAAAGGGTGTTTGTTAGGTGTGTGAAATTGGTTGATACTGAGATTTTTGTTGATGAGATTCTCATAACCTGTGTCCCAAACATCTAACCAGCCATGCTAACTGTAAATGGGTTTGGAGTGATTTTACATTAACCAAGATTTTAATTTTTAATCAAGATAAACCAACAAGTTAAATGACTGTTGCTGTTCTTTTTTCTCTTCATGGTAAAACGCTTTAACAAAAAGCACTGATTGATGATTTTTTTTTTTATAAATTTTTTTTTTTTAGGTAAAATAGTATTTTGAATAAAACTTTATCCAATTTTTCTTTAAACACCACTGTAATGAAAACCATGATAAATGAATGATGAATTTTGTTTTCTAATTAAAATTGCATTACTATTAATGCAATTTCCAATTTTTGTATAAAAATGCTGTTAATTTTCTATGTTAACGAAAACCAAGTTTAATGATTGATGCAGTTTTATGAAATTTATTCGGTTTGTTAAAATGCTTTTTGGCAAAACATTTAACGGTTGGTATAAATTGAATAATGTAACAATCTACATTAGAATTTCTGAAATTGAAATGCAAATGTTGTACATTTTGAATTTTTTTAAAGTATTTTTTAAGTAAACAGTGTTCGATTTAATGCTAATTGACTGTATAATACAACAAATTTTGCATTACAGTTTCTTTGAAATGCTATTGTAGCATTTTAAAGGAATTAAAATGCAAATGTTGTCATTTTAAAAGACAGATTAAAAATAAAATTGTTGACTAAACTTGGTGCTTGTTAAAATAATAAATAACAAAGTTCAGTGGAAAAAAGTCCATCAATCTCTTAACATTTTTAAAGTCACGTTTTACATTGTAGTCAATAAGGCAGTTTTTTTTCTCAAGTTACAGTTTTGTTTCTTTAAAATGCCATTGCTGTTTAATACTTAAATTACAAAACGTTTAATGATTAATGTGCATGTTGTTTTTGCTAAAAAACTTATGCAACTTTATGCTATTTGGGTTTCATTTTCAATAAAAAGGAATAAACACTACATTGAACAATTCATGTAATCCAAGCTATCCAAAATAAATTGCATATTTGAAAAGTATTCTCGAACTTTGATTGCATTTTTTTTTTCCAGTCGTTTACACTGACCAGAAAGAGGATTGTGCACTACACCAGCTTCGACCAGCGCAAAAGGGCTAACGCTGCTGTGCTCATTGGTGCTTATGCTGTGAGTATCTCACTTCTGTCTGTCCCTCTGTCTTCCTCTGTCACTGTCATTAATTTCTTTCAACGAGGATTCACATCCAGGGCGGAATATGTCATGGCCCTGCAAATTAGCCACTCAGCTGTTTCCATTAAAACCAAAAATCCTCCCACATCGACAGCAAATTCGTTTGTCATGCAAAGTCTTCTCGGATGTTTGCCAGTGTCCTCATTCCAGACTCCCCCTCAGAGACAGCGACAGAGTGCTGACCGACTGGTGCGTCCCCCGCGTTATGGCAGCACAATAACTATGTCCTTGACTGGCTTGCGTGCCAGTTTGTCCTGTTCCACTGCATTCATTCATGTAGACCACAATGTACACAGCAGTTCTTGTGAAACGCTATGGCTGTATGAGCCATGCCTGCTGTTTGAGCCATTGGACTTCTCCACTCTTCCTGTTCCTGGCGCTCTTAAGGAAGGACTCCGGTCTAGGCAGATTTATTGCTCAGATGGCACCGTTGGCTTTGTCAAAGGCACAGGTGCCAGCTGTAATGTGGGTCAGTGTACCATTCTTAAGCTCTTTGACTGGCCAGTTTTACAGGGTCATGGCACCAATTTTTTCTCCATAATATTCATAGCTTGATCTGCAAACAATCAAGCATGCACATCTAATCAAGTAAATTCAGTTTATTTCTGCTGATTTGTACTGACATAAAAGCTACTGTCTCACACTCTGGGAGATAAGAACGCCTCTTTCCTCATGAATATTCATGAGTCCTAAATGGCTACATGGAAAGGAAGTGGTATGAGAGATGCTTCTCCATTTTCCTTCAAAGCAGCAATTGTTAGCCTATTCCTACTACAACTGCAATTTCAAATATTATGGAACTGAAAAGGGTGGTAGTGTTATACAATATCAACATCCTTTTTACCTGATTCTGGTCTATTCGAAGAGGGGGGAGAATCTGATGTTCCCTTGCTTTTCTTTGGATGAGGGCCATGACGAGTTATAATCTGGCTTTTTGTATAATCTGACTTTGGACTGTGATGCAATGGCTGCGTGCCACCATAAATCCTGTGCTGGATGTTTGTAGCTGCGACTCAACTTTCCACTTTTTTTTTAGATGTTTTTGGTTCCCTTATACATATAATTTGTCTTATTTTGCAAAAACAAAGTATTCAGAACTACCGGTCAAAAGTTTGGAATAATTAAGATTTTTAAATGTTTTTGAAAAATGTTTCTTATGCTCAGCATATTAGAATGATTTCTGAAGGATCATGTGACACTGAAGACTGGAGTAATGGCTACTAAAAATTCAGCTTTGCATCACAGGAATAAATTATATTTAATTTTTTTTTTCAAATACAAAACAGTTATTTCACATTATTACTGTTTTTGCTGTATTTTTGATCAAATAAATGCAGCTTTGGTGAGAATAAGGGATTAATTAGAAAAACATTAGAAAAACCTTAATTATTCCAAACTTTTGACCAGATGCGTACATTAAATCTGACTTTTTTTTTTTTTTATTTGGATCTGAGTCACTTTTATTTATATATTATTTCACAATATGATTTCAGTGTGAACAGTCAGAATTTATGATTTTACATAGGTCTACATTCATAATGATTTATCCATAAAACTTCACATGCAGTTCACAACTCAATTTACAGTTGGGATAAAACAAGTTATGTATATGCAAGTATATTTTGGGGAGAAATTTATATAAAACTTTCATATAATTAAATAATTTGACACTGTTTGATGAACTTGAAATGACAGTGTACGGCATTCAAAAGATTGTGAGGAAAACCTGATAAAGAATCTACAGAAAATGTGGGCTGCTTTCATTTTTGTCTTTGCAATTCTAATTATCTTGCAAATATCCCTCAAAGTTGGTGTACTTCCTCAAAATTGGTCTACTAGGAATGGTCACATTTACCCTCCCAGTCTAAATTTAGTTTGAACCTTGATCCCGGTCTTAATTTAGTTGTCTTAAATGGAAACTCATTTTAGCTTCCTTCAAAAACCCAACCTCTGGAGACGGCCATCAAATCTTGTAGATTCTCACCTATAGACTCAACAAAGCGCTCAAGATGAACTTGTTTTAAGTAATTCTCTCATATACTACTATAATCATTTCCAAATTGCATAAAAGCTTGTTTCTGCTCTGCATGGTCTTGCCCATCACTAACTGCGTGCATGGACTTGTTCAATGTAGCTTTTGTCTTGAAGTGAATCTTCTGTAAGTAGGTATTTATTGATCCAGGCTTGTGTGGGATGTGCTCCTCTGGCAAGCGCAGATGTTTGCAGCTGATCTGCCCTGCAGTAGATTACCCAGTTTTATCATATGAAGGAGATTATTTGTACTGGTTGAACAGCTGTGCTAAGATCTTCCTTCTGGAGTCACATGGGACAGTAGGGTGCAACACAAACAAACAAGCGCTGACCCTTCTCACGGGACTGAACTTAATCTGCCGAGCTGTTCAGCTAATTGTTTGGCTGGTGCATATTTCATGAACTTGTGCACAAATTATAAAGCTCTGGCCTCCTGCAGAACAGACACAACCTTCAAAAGCAAAACACGAACTAGGAGTGGGGTCAAGTGTCAGTGTCGTCAAATACTGGATATCTTAAAGATTAGTTCAAACAAAAATGAAAATTCTGTTACTTTCATTGTTTCAAACCTATATATATATATATATATATATATATATATATATATATATATATATATATATATATATATAAAAAATATTTTGAAGAGTGTGCGGGTTGCTCTTTTCCATGCAATTGACCATTCACCCACCCCCCTTCGTTACTGTTGCTACATCCGACAAGCCATGCTGCTCTCACGCCACGTTCTCCCACAGTGAAAAATACATCGCAGAGTAAAGAGTAAACTGACAACGTGCCAACGGAAAAGAAAGAGCAGGTTACTTTTAGTATGAAACAAATTCTCAGCTTACAAATTTAGTCATTTTTAAAGAAATTCAAACAATAAATACCATTTTGTTGCCTTTTTATGTGACGTGACAGATGACTGAAACGCCTCAGTTCAAGCAACATGTGAACCGATTGTCTCTTCCACTTTACTACAAAATAAACATGAATGAAAATCAGAAGGTATCTTGTTTCAACTGCAGGAAGACGGCAGTAATCTACTCTACTGTCTGGTCTGTCTGTCTGACAAAATGGCAGATTTCGTTATGATTTGTCAGATCGCCTGTCAGTCAAACTCCTGGCGAAGGGTCAATTACAATAAATGGGGACTGAGGCTTTCAAGCTTCATAAAAGATGGAAAAACACCAAAAAAGTATCGTAAAATGGCCCATTTGACTATGATTATTTTCAACATCTGAAACTGTGCGATCAATTTTTAATGTATTTTCTGGAATAAATTTTTGAAATGTGCTGCAATTTAAAGTACAAATAACGCAAAACACATTTGGATTTGTGGCGAATATAGTGCATTTCCTACATGCCAGTAGTTTTAGTTTCATTTAGTTTTAATTTCAGCTGGTTTTGTTTAGGAAATTCATTTAGGCCTGGCATTTATAATAAATGTTGTTTTAAATAAATGTCACTGTAATTTATGTTTGCTTTATACTTTTTTCATTCCTGTTTTTTTTTTTTTTATTTTATATTTTTTATTTAGTGGATTGGTTATGGAGTGAAGGAAACTAAAATACATTTTTATAGTGTTTTTATTGCTTGTAAACAATAAAATTCATTAATGAACCGGTATTTTACATTACGTCGATGCAACTTATGTTCGCATTTTTTCTCTTAATAATGCAATTTTGACACTGTGTGACTTATAGTCAGGTACAATTTATTATTTACAGAAAGAATTACTCATTTACAGAGAATCACAATTATAAGAGAAGTAGCTATGTCAGATTTGTGAATGAATCATTCTTTTTAGCTGAATCATTTCAGTAAATCACTTGTAGTTCACAAAACGGGTCTGAATGATTTGTTCACAAATAAAGGGATTTTTTTTCAGTGAAAATTTGCTTTTTAATTTAATATTTTAATGTTTTTGTGCCTCTGTTTTGAAGCTTCACATTCAATTTTTTGTAATTGCATGGAAAAAAGCGAGCAAAATTTCTGCATTGTTCTTCCATGGACAATATAACATTCAGAAAGAACTGAGTGTGAGTAAATTACATAATTTTCGTTTTTGAGTTAACCTACCCCTTTTTCTTTGTTTAATGCATGTTGGGCTTTGTCCCGGTTCACATACGTTTCTTTTCTGTGTTGGCACCATCTTGCTGCATTCTGACATCAAGCCACAAAAATGTTGAAGGAGTGAGCGGAGTTCTTATTATAGAGTCCTTTTCCATGATGTCAAGAGGGATTGATGTGGATGTAGGGAGTAGATGACCACTAAAACTCGTTGCTTCAGCAAGTCTGTGTGTGCGACTGCCGCACTGTGCCGTGACAAGTCGTCCCAGCTTGAGAAAAGCCCCATTGTGCTGAGCCACAGCATCTCATCTGTGTGACACATTCTGCCCGAACATCACTTTCCTGAAAGTACATTTGTATATGGGATAAAGAGGAACACGGACAGACGTGGAGAGGAAAAAGAATGAATAGGGGGTTGGAAAGTAGTAGTGTCCCATTTGTGTACAAATTGTTCTTTCTGGAAGTCAGATTGCGATTAACAGATTTTACAAGAAAAATCGAATGTTATTTTGCACGATTGTCAACTAAAATATTATTTTCATTTCAGCTTGTGAACTGGACTAAAATGATGAAATATTGGCTAAATTTAAAGGATATTTTCATTGACTAAAACCAGAAAAACCAGACGATTTTTTTTCAAATGAATCCATTTTTTCCCCAAACGGTTAATTCAGTTGTAAACCATCTAAATGAAGCAATTCGCTAATAAGTACGGTGTTCAAATTCTGTGTTCAAACTATCATTTTAGTATTATTTAAATACAAATATAGTATTTACAAATATTTTAATATTTTTTTTTTATATTTAAATTTTAAATTTTCATTATTTTAGCTTAGTTTAATTTTAAATTTTAGTTTTAGTAATTTTAGTACTTGCTTATTTCAGTTTGTTTCCACTGCAACATTTCTAATTTTCATTTGTTCTTTTTCATTTAATATTTATATTTAATTTCATTTCAGCTTTTTCAATTTTTACAATTATTACCAACATTTTTACCTAAATAATTATTTGGCCAACAATTACCAGAAATTATTTTTAATCGTTAGGAATAACAGCACTTATGTTGAAGCCTATAGAATTAGTACCTAGCATTCAGCTGCTTTGCTGGTGCACTAATGTCATTTCCTGTTCATGTTTCCCCGTCTCAGGTAATTTACCTAAAGAAAACACCAGAGGAAGCCTATAGAGCCCTTATCTCTGGCTCCAATGCCTCATATCTTCCCTTCAGGTAAGACGGCCACCACATATCCACATCTTTTGCAAAATGGAATTTAAAAAAAAATGAAAGAAATGTCTGTTTTTGCCAAACCTTTGCTAATATACATTTAGCCTCATTTCTCCCACTTTCCTCTCTCTCTCCCTTGCTTATCGCACACAGCACTCTAATCTGATTTTGCATGAAATATTGTCTCTCCTGTGGCTCACAGGGTTTTTAATGCGATAAACTTCTTTGCCTAGATAAATAAACAAGCAAAGTGGAAAAACAGCACGGACGTTTTGGCTTGCATGAAGCTGACAGGCCAGATAGTTGTTGTCATGCATCTATATAGTGATGCTCATAATTGCAGCTGGATTAGATTATTTTGCCCCTGTAGGTCGACATCTCTGGCCTTTAATTTGGGATTACAGCGTATGGCTGGGTCAGCGCACTCATGTAATCTCTTTTCTTGAGCTGAATTCTGGACTCAGTTCCAAACTGTCGCAA
Source organism: Spinibarbus caldwelli (assembly GCA_039654775.1). NCBI lineage: Eukaryota > Metazoa > Chordata > Actinopteri > Cypriniformes > Cyprinidae > Spinibarbus > Spinibarbus caldwelli. The sequence goes on along the minus strand of CM077230.1, from coordinate 15,760,321 downwards.
AGGACAGGACACTAAAACCTTTGAGCTGACGGCCATACGCAAGGCTGAGCAGGACATACGTAAATCCCTTGAGTAGGAGGAAAGCCATTTGTGGCAGGTTCTAAACTCAGTGCAGCTGGTGTGTAGTGGTAATCTGCTTTAAAATGAGAGTAATAGGTGTTCACTTATACTTTTATGTAACTTTTTTATTGGAAGTGTATTGTGTAAGTGTATTTAACCATTCAAGGCCTATAAAGCGGCAAAAATAACTCTTGTGCTTTATGAGCACTGTCTTCATGTGCACGCGCCTCTCAGACAGCACACATATATAGTGAAATGAGTTCTCTTTCACTACTGATTGCATTTCAACGGCTTAAAATCACTTGTTTTTAAACCGCAATGATTAAAAATGCAAACGATAAGTTTTCGTGACCATGTTAGCACAGCAATGTCATGTGAGCATGTAACCACAAATTTCTACCGTTTAATCATGTCTACCGGTATTTTGCTCACCCCTATTTTTATTACATTGTGATGTATATACATGATATGGCCTAAAATATTAAATTATTTTAAATATTCATGCATTTTTAAAAATGTTATTTTTAAAAAAATATTGAGTGTCTTTTAATGAATAGTTTAATTCATGTATTAAATTTGCTTACATTTGATTGAATTTCAATGATTTAAAAACTTTGCAAAGGTGAGAGAGGAAGAATAGGTTTAAAACTATTTCAGGTTAAATTCTGGGGAAATTGACTCGTATCTCATTTTTGAGAACAAACTGTGTAATTTATTTCATAATATTCCTTTTACAGTTTTATTGTGGTCACATTATGATTAATGTGTCTCCAAACTCAGTGCAAGTCTATTTTTCCTGTCATGCTATGTGTAAGACCGTTGTGGATTTGTACTAGTGTGACTGCTGTTTGGTTATTACACCACCCAGTCGCCCTGTAAGATGCCAGCCGTGGTTCCAAGACGCCCCCCTGCTGTTTCCCAAAATGACAAGGAATTCCCATGGAGATATTATTTCATCTCCTAAAACATTGTACTTCCTCTTTTAAAACCACTCTGTCACACAGAAATCACAGACATATGGCATTTTTCATTACCATGTAGTTAGTATTCCTGGTTAGTCAGTCCTCTTGGTTGTTTGCCACCATTAGATGAGATTTGACCCCTCAGCTCTGTCCTCCCTATTCACTGACCCAGAAACACAAAAGTCTGAAAGTTCACCCAGGCCAAGCACATAGCTGCATATTCTGTTATGCATGCATATATAATGAGGGACACGAAGAAAGACGGGGTGACCCATGGCCTCATCGAACAGAAACACTCATTGTTAAAGTGGACCCTCTTTGGCTAATGATTCAGAGCTGTATGCACTGAATAGTGAAGAGGCCTATATTTTCTAAATCTGCGACCTTCAGTGCAGTCCCATGATGCTTTTAACCGAGGGTTTATGAATTTATGGAACAGACCGTATATCTGTGCTTTCTGAGATAGGCTGCAAGTGCTTCCGGTATAGATTAGTTCTGGCCTCCAAACAGTTTAGAAGCATCATTCACTGAATGCAAACAGGAAACAGCAGCTTTGTTTTTAAAGTGCTGTTATTAATGCTTTTCCCAAAAGGCTGTAATCCCCCTTTGGTCTTCTTTGTAACACACACTTTCGTGTCATCAAGGGAAATTTTTATTTATTTATTTTTTTTACTCATTCACCGTCATTGGTCTCTGAAACCAGAAGGAATTATGTTACTCATTAGTGGGTTTATTGGTCAACATGTCTATTGTGTGGGCATTAGTTCAGATGCTCTTGCACTTTACTTCTCAAGAGATTAACCTTTATCCAACACTTCCTTTTGAGTAACAGTTGAGTCATTCTCAAAAAATATGTTGACTTTCTGACTTGCAAAATGTTTATTTTGAATTAAATTCAGTTTTTCCTTAATGTTTTTTAAATATTAGGCTGTATGTATAATTTATTTACTGTTTAGTGATATTTAGTACTTATCTTGAAGTGTGCAAAACTATTTTATATTATTAAATAAAATATTTGGTTATGAAATTATGCCTTTTCATAGGACATTTCTTAAATATTTAACTTTTTAATCACTCAAGTCAATGCACTTACTCATCACAATATTTAGAGGCTGACCTAGTTTATAAAAACCATAACTGCTCCTTGGACTTGTCTGCACTTGTAGGAAAGCAACTATTTATCTTTGCCAATTTTAATGTTCAGTGGCATCTAGGTCACCATTATTGTCATTAGTGTTTTATCCTGCTTATTGTGTACTTGGCATTGTAAATGTTTAAGACTACTATGTCTCACGTCTTAGTAGAGTTTTAGTTTTATCCTGCTTATTGTGTACCTGGCATTGTAAATGTGAAAACATTTTTAAAATATAAACTGTACACTTGTTTTATGGTCCTGGTTAGGGCAGGATCTTGATATGTTGCCAAGCAAAGGTTAAACTACTAAGACTCAAGGAAAGAAACAGCGAGTCTGCTGGTTCTTTAAATCATTCATTGTGTATAAAATCCTCCAGTACGTTTGCAAGGCGTGCCTCTTGTGGCACTTCTTTTACTCTGTTTGTTGTTCTGTCCATCTTGAAGGTTAATTGGGCTCTTGTTTCTCCACAAAGATGTGATTGTTAGCAGCGTAGCTGCGCAAGGGAAGAAAAGCGCTTTGTCAGTGCGCCCCCCACTTGGCTGCTGTAACCATGCTACTCATGGAGACAAACAGTGCGACATAGTTACGTAATGCTTAGCAATTGGTTAATTCAGAAAGTAAACAGTTGTGTTGTCTATGAGAGGGAAGGGGTCCTGATGGGGAACAATGAATGGGACATACCATTGAATAAAGTGAAGCTCTGTGTGACACCCAGTACATCACCAGAGGAAGAAATTATAAGATGATGGCTGGTTATATATATTGGTATGTATAATTCTGAAATAATAACATGTTGCACCTTTTCCATCACATTGTTTCTTGTTCCAAGAACAGGGCTTGAATGGATTTTAGATGGCTACTTTGAGACTATTTTTACTAGCTCTACAAAACCTGGGAATGTAAGGTTTTGATCCATCTTGTGTAAGCAAAGGCTTGCTATCCAGCCAAAATGTCTGCACGTTGATCTTGGTTGCAAAGCAGCATTTTCCCACGCCAAGCCTTACTTGGAAATAAACTTACATAACCTACAAGTTTACTCCTAATAATGGTATGCACAACATGAACTGAAGTTATTGTCTTCAAGCAATGTATTTTTAGGACGACTTTTGAAGTAACCTGATAGTTGAGATGGTTTGTTGGCAGTGTAATCTATGTTCAAGTGAACCGGTGTGCGTTCGTTATACAAGTTTGGAGACTGTGTTCTAGTGACCCGGACAGGGGGCTTCAGTCTGCAGCGGACAATTCAGACCTTGGCATTACTCTCCCATTATGTAAGAACGGGGAAGAATCTTTCTCTGTCTGCCCAAATATTTGGCAGTACTAAGAGGTAAGCAGTGGCAGTCTTCCAGAGGAAGTAAGCAAGTCCTACTCTGCCCTGTATGGGAAGATCTAGTCCAGTTTTTCCATCCATTTAAGCCCAACTAATCCAGATATTGCACGATAGAGTAATATAGTCCTCTGGGTCTCTTTGAGGAACTCCACACCCAGTCCTGTATGCGCAAGGGGGGAGGGTTCACTTCCGAGATTGGGGTTCCTGTTTCTTTAAAATTTTACTTCTGCATGTGTATGCCAAATTTAATCAGATGAACTCATGTATTCCTTCTTCATTCGATCACTGCCACATTACATCACCAAGACCTTGCATAAAGTCAACGCTTGTCTGTTTTTCCACCTATTCTTGGGGCAACTAATAAAAATCCAATCAGAATTCCTCTCTTGGGTTTTCAATGCCCTGTCATTTCTTTCATTCAGCTTTAGGTCGGCTAAGCTGTATCTGTCTTGCCAAGTTGTTGTGTGCATTGAAAGCTTTTAGACTTATTAAATCATATTTGAATCATGAAGATACCCAGCCTACCAAGTCTCAGAGGAACTTTGACCCTGTATGATTACAGCATCTACTGCTGTGGCCGTAAATCTGTATCTGCTAAAACAAATCATGTCCGCGTCTGTGGTTACGTAACGGTACAAAAGTGCTGCTTGTCGTTTTGGCATCTGTAAGCTTGTTCTGCTTTGCTCCTCTACAGTGCTCGCCCAGGACACACCCTGTGCTTAACAACTCTGCTTATCCCAGCCTTTTGAACCCAGCCTAAGACCGTAAAGAAGCAGATTTATATGTGAATGCATTGAATAGCCCTCTCTGATACCTTATTTGTTGGAGAAACTAATTGCGGTAGATGCATTCCCAAGAGATACCATTCTTTGACTTGCCACTTATGGTAATGGCTCTTGAGCTTGTAATTGCTTGTTCAACCAAACTATCCGTCATGTTGTCTAGTCTAGAGATTTGAGTTTTGGGCCGATCACCGAAAGTTCCAGACCCCACACGGGGCAAAACTGATGTGCCCTTGTGCAAGGCACTTGACCTTTGGTTACTCTGTGTGGGGACTGTCCTTGCAAGTCGCCTTGAATGAAAGCATCTACTGAATGACCAATTTGTAAATTAAAAGTGGACAAAGATGTGCCGTTTTAAATGAGGTTTGTCTAACTCCTGGCCTCCACTTCCAGAGGTGAGACATTACATAATCCTCAGGATGTAAGTCTATATTTGGTGCCAGTAAGCCGCTGTGTTTCTACAGCCAAATCGATTTGCTCAGCATTTCTCTGTGCTCTGGGAAGGAAGATGAATGAGCCACTGGCTGGTGGGAAAGTCTCCAGCTGTATCTTCAAACATTTCTTGGATCCTGCTGGTAAAGATAATTGTGTGAACAAAAGAAATTTTTCTGCAAAGCTCTGTTGGAAACTTGCCTGAGTTTTCTTCTTGTCTCCATTTTTTTAAAGATGACTCTGCTTGTTAATTAGTTTTTTTTTTCATCATATTTGAGTTGGTGGTGTTATAAACTTGTGGTTAAACATCTGGGCTAGTAACCGGAAGTTGCAAGAACAAATCCATCATTTTTTCCTTGAGCAAGGCACTTTAACCACATTTTGTTTCAAGGGAAATATTGAGGAACTTAAAATGGAAACACTGCTTTGAAAACCATTCATTGGTCAGCGCTGATAGCCTTGTGGTTAGTGTGCCGACATGTAGCGCAACTGTGCCTTCGACCCGAGTTCGATTCCAGACTCGCAATCCTTTGCCGATCTCGCTCCCCTCTCTCTCTTCCCTATGGTTTCCTGTTGTATCTCCACTGTCCTATCAACAATAAAGGCATAAACACACCAAAAATATAACTTTAAAAAAAGAAGAAAAAAATCATTCATTGTACTTTAAAGAAATCAACCTACTAATGGTAGACTTATCAAGTCTAATGATTTTTGTTACCTTGAAGCAGTGGACCAATACACAAGACCTCCATGCCCTCTTCTGGGAGTTATGGGATTGCATATGCAAGTACGTGGTGTTTGTGTGGGTAAATGGAGCCTGATACTTTCCATTGAGGCACGCTGGGAGACTTCTGAAAGGATCCCAGCAGAACACTGACCCACTTATTATACAACCCAGCCTGCATCATAAACAGCGAATTAAGCGCATGCATAATGCAAAACTCAATTAAAGTGGACACAAAGAACCTGTTCCTTGACGTGCGTTCGGCAAGGGATGGTGTATTGGCCCCTTTTAGTTTCTGAGGCATTAGGCATTTCATTACAACCCTGGTTTCCCTTGACCCAATGACATCACTTTAGGTAAACAAACAAACCTGAATTAAACGTTTTCAAAACATTCTTGTCCATGACATTAATTTTGCCTTGACTTTGTAGATGTAACCCATCATGTTGCTGGCTTCCCACATGTACACTCTCCAGAGCAAGGTTTTCTCTCTTCACAAACACATGACAAAAGCCAACACCGTCTCGCCTGTCGCTTTACTTTCACTCCCAAATCCAAACACAAAGGCCCTGACCCAGTTACTTGTATTCATGGGCAGGTAATGGTTTACTCGTATGAAAGCAGACCACCTGAGAGCAATGTTTGAAATCAGTGTCTATGTTCCCATTCTTTGTGCATAACATGACTTGATATTCTTGTTTATATTTCTGTGGGTGTTTTTTTTTTTTTTTTTGTTAGATTGTATTTTGTGTAAATGCACCCATGCAATTTTAACATGCCCTCTCTTTTCTCTTTCAGGGATGCTTCATTTGGGAATTGCACATACAACCTGACGGTTCTCGACTGCTTGCAAGGCATTAGGAGGGTGAGATTAACACTGTAGTACTATAATGTACTGTAGTACAAATGTTTGAACCTCACCATTATTTACATATATATATATATATATATATATATATATATATATATATATATATATATATATATATATATATATATATATATATATATATATATACATACATACATACATACATACATACATATACACAGTGGGGCAAAAAAGTATTTAGTCAGCCACCAATTGTGCAAGTTCTCCCACTTAAAAAGATGAGAGAGGCCTGTAATTTTCATCATAGGTATACCTCAACTATGAGAGACAAAATGAGAAAAAAAAATCCAGAAAATCACATTGTAGGATTTTTAAAGAATTTATATGCAAATTATGGTGGAAAATAAGTATTTGGTCAATAACAATTTCATCTCAATACTTTGTTATATACCCTTTGTTGACAATGACAGGGGTCAAACATTTTCTGTAAGTCTTCACAAGGTTTTCACACACTGTTGCTGGTATTTTTGCCTCTAGAGCAGTAATGTTTTGGGGCTGTCGCTGGGCAACACGGACTTTCAACTCCCTCCAAAGATTTTCGATGGGGTTGAGATCTGGAGACTGGCTAGGCCACTCCAGGACCTTGAAATGCTTCTTACGAAGCCACGCCTTCATTGCCCGGGCGGTGTGTTTGGGATCATTGTCATGCTGAAAGACCCAGCCACGTTTCATCTTCAGTGCCCTTGCTGATGGAAGGAGGTTTTCACTCAAAATCTCACGATACATGGCCCCATTCATTCTTTCGTTTACATGGATCAGTCGTCCTGGTCCCTCTGCAGAAAAACAGCCCCAAAGCATGATGTTTCCACCCCCATGCTTCACAGTAGGTATGGTGTTCTTTGGATGCAACTCAGCATTCTTTCTCCTCCAAACATGACAAGTTGAGTTTTCACCAAAAAGTTCTATTTTGGTTTCATCATTCTCCCAATCCTCTTCTGGATCATCCAAATGCTCTCTAGCAAACTTCAGTTGGGCCCGGACATGTACTGGCTTAAGCAGGGGGACACGTCTGGCACTGCAGGATTTGAGTCCCTGGCGGCGCAGTGTGTTACTGATGGTAGCCTTTGTTACTTTGGTCCCAGCTCTCCGCAGGTCATTCACTAGTTCCCCCCGTGTGGTTCTGGGATTTTTGCTCACAGTTCTTGTGATCATTTTGACCCCACAGGGTGAGATCTTGCGTGGAGCCCCAGATCGAGGGAGATTATCAGTGGTCTTGTATGTCTTCCATTTTCTAATAATTGCTTCCACAGTTGATTTCTTCACACCAAGCTGCTTACCTATTGCAGATTCAGTCTTCCCAGCCTGGTGCAGGTCTACAATTTTGTTTCTGGTGTCCTTTGACAGCTCTTTGGTCTTGGCCATGGTGGAGTTTGGAGTTGGACTGTTTGAGGTTGTGGACAAGTGTCTTTTATACTGATATCGAGTTCAAACAGATGCCATTAATACAGGTAACGAGTGGAGGACAGAGGAGCCTCTTAAAGAAGTTGTTACAGGTCTGTGAGAGCCAGAAATCTTGCTTGTTTGTAGGTGACCAAATACTTATTTTACCGAGGAATTTACCAATAAATTCTTTAAAATCCTACAATGTGATTTTCTGGATTTTTCTTTTCTCATTTTGTCTCTCATAGTTGAGGTATACCTATGATGAAAATTACAGGCCTCTCTAATCTTTTTAAGTGGGAGAACTTGCACAATTGGTGGCTGACTAAATACTTTTTTGCCCCACTGTGTATATGTATGTATGTATGTATGTATGTATGTGTGTGTATATATGTATATTAATTGATTAATCGTTAACCTTAATACTGCGAAATGCGTCTATTGCAGTGGCATATAGGCTATTCACCGGCACGACAGGATGTGCAATGCCACTCAAAACGCAGGTTTAATAATATATGATTTCACAAAATATAAAATAAAATATTTACAATATTTCCACAATTAAAATTTTATGAGTATATGAGCTTTTATTTTCTAATAACTAATGCAAATTCATCAATTATCCTAAATTAGCAAGAAAGATTTGGGTTTAAGTGATTCAGCACACACAATCCTGGATTATACTCATACATACTAATCGACTGCTTAATCATCCAGGAACATTTGTGTCTACGTGTTGGAAAAATTGCTTCAGGCAGGTTATGCTGCTAATGGCTTATATAACACAACAGGTGTCTTCAGTTTGAGCTGCGGGGCAATGAATCTCTCTTCAGCCCTCTATTGTACAGTCCTCTGACTGTCTGTCTGCGGGTGTGGGAGTGTGTGAGCTGAAGACATGCATGATGACAGCTTTTTTGTGTCTTTGTTCAAATAGGCAGTCAGTTTTTTGGTTTATCTGACTCAAATCCATTTTGTTTTGTATTCTCAATAGCAAAAGGCTACTTGAATTGAACAAACCAGATCTATATTTGTTTTGAAATCCAATTACGATCTGATTTCTTAAATGGGTCATTTGTCCCAGTTTGAACATGTCATATAGTTTTATTTTCCTCTTTTGGGACACAATGCCTATACACTACAATCAGTACTCACTTTTTAAATATTTTCAGTTTAGACATTTTAAAAACATTTCATAACTTCTGAAGACTGATTATACAGGTTTAGAAAGAAAGCTACTCCAGACTCTCCATTATATCAAACATTTTAGCCTAATAATGTGTTTCTATTCAGTTCTTTGCTTAAAGATGTCAAACTAGTTGGCAGGTAAATAGTGTTCACGTGAGTTTGTCAGTCACGTCTGTTGTGCAAGTATCTCAGCAACAGCCAAACACATCTGCAGGTATCAATGTGTCTTCAGCTTGATCCGCCAGAAAGACTTGTTAAACACGGACAGCGTACGTTCTTGAGTGCATTCCTACATGCTTGTCATTCAAAAGACTTCCCTCACGCTACTAAAACTCTCTTTTTAATCAGCCTACGTCAAAGAAAAACAGCAGCATCCTCCGACAGCATACCCATCCCACCTTTACTATTGTTTATTAGATCACGGCACTCAGGTTTTTAGTAGGAGCGGGCAAGATGGTCAACAAATTGATTGACTTTGATTGATTGACTAAATTGAGTAAGTATTAAAAAAAAAATTACGATTTTTATAAAAATGTAAATAAAATTCGTTAAAAGAATTTTTAAAAACGTTAAAAAAAATATATTTTTTTAGCTGTAGTGTATTTTTCTGTCTTTAAAACATTTTTTATCCTTTTCAAATGTTACGTTTTTAAGACTTTTGGGCCCTCCTGTGCTTTGCTGTTAAGATGGTAGTTGTTGCTTTGAGACAGGCGTATGTGACAGTTTTATCAGTGCCTCCCCTCCGGCACTAATTAACAGCTTGTTTTAACAGCTCCTTAATTGCATGAGTCACACACGGCATCTGTGAGTGTGATAAATCCTGTTAATGATCAAATCACCACTGCTGCCTCTCTCATAGCTTCTAAAGAGGAGTTAAAGGGGTCATATGACTTTGCTAAGAAGAACCTTATTTTGTTTATTATTAGAAATTACAGCTTACAATTGACTATCACACAATATCACAATTTTTGGAAAATTTTGTGTCGAAGCTTCAATTATGAGTAAACAGTTGCAAATTGTCAGAAACAGTCATATGTCATATTGTGAGAAGTAGTTGCAATTTCTAGAAACCGTTACTTTTCCTCATAAGTGCGAACGTGTTTCTTGTAATGATGACTCATAATTGTGTGTTTCTCGTAATTGTGAACTCACTAACGCAATATTTGGATATGAAGTCCCATTGTGAGATATGGAATCGCAATTGAGGAAAGCGTTGCAAATGGTCCAAAACAATATAGCAGTGAGAAGACGACTGAATTACAACAAACAATTATAACTGTTCTCACAGTAGTGACTATCTCCAAAAAATGATATTGAGATCAAGTCAGTTTGTACAAGATAAGTTGCAATTGAGTAAAATGTTGCAAATTGTAAGAAACTATAGTGTCACATTGTGAGGAAAAAGTCGTAATTAAGATAAACAATTATAACTTCTCGCAATTATGACTATATCCCACAGTATCACAATTTTTGGATAGTCACATTGTGTGAAAAATAAAGTTGGAATAGGGAAAATTTGCAAACTTCAGATGTCACGTGAGAAATAGTTGCAATTTCGAGAAAACAATTTTTTTTGTGACACTATCGCAGTTTTTGTTTATGAAAAAAGATGAAGTTGCAATTGAGGAAAATGTTGGAAATGGTTAGAAATAATGTAGCAATTGTAGTGTCACATTGTGAGAAAAATTTGGGATTACAAAAAACAAAACTTTTCTCGCAATAGCGACTATAGCTCGCTATGTTGCAGTTTTGGATAGTCACATTGTAGGATTTGAAAACGCAGTTGTAAGGAATAAGTTGCAAACTGTCAGAAACAATGTAGCAGAGATGTCGCACCGTGAAAAAGTGTCGCAATTACGATAAACATTTTACAACTTTTTATCATAATTGTGACTTAATACCTCGTAACGTGATTTTATTTTAAACCTTATGTGTAATATGTAATTACTCCCTCTAAAACACACCGATAGCCTTTTGGGAATTGTTTAGGCTACTTTTTTGTAAGCTTACCATGTTTTATCCGCAAGCTTTTTACCTGAAGTGACTTCTAATATGCTACTACAGAGACAATCCTCCCTGGAGCATCCCGGGGTTAAGTGTCTCGATCAAGGACGCAGTGAAGATCGCTAGATTACCAGCCCAGATCTTTAACCACTAGGCTCCACCATTACCACTGCAAGGGTAAAACAAGGAGACTGGAGATTTAGGCCATATTGGCGGTAATTAAGCGCAGCTCATCCACACCGTCCGTTGACGCTGCAGAAGAGGATTTCTGCTGTAAGCTCTTCGTCCAGTCAGCAGCGGAGGGAGGAGGGCGGCTGGGCTCATTCGATTAAACCTGACCAGGAACAGTTACATAACCACAGCCTGAGAGCAAGATGACTCGCTGTATCAGATGCACACACATCTGTCGCTTTATCCAGATGGAGTAAACAAGACCACCTGTTGTACGTCTGCACGTGTGGACTTCAGTGTGACTTGTTTGTAAAGTTGTAAAGTTTTATACCTGAACACTCTCAGCTGATTGGTCCATTAGAGTGATGTAACTTTGCCAACTTGTGATAATCACTCACCCGCTGTGCCCTCTATCAGCCTTGATTAGGTTTTGACTGACGGGTGGAACCCTGCAGCTCAGGACAGCATGTTTT
>CM077230.1:15686291-15743791 GCA_039654775.1 Spinibarbus caldwelli | reverse complement strand
AAAAGGAGGGTATGTTGAGTCTGATTCAGCGTTTGTGTATCAATAAGGCCTTGCGTGTGCCATATAACCAGACCATGGTTCACTTCTGTCATGTTTGAGTTAAAACAGAACGCTGGTCATGTGAAGGTCAGTTGAAGCTAATCTCTCAAGTGTTTTGTTGGGCTGACACGATGCTGCGGGCCGCAGTGCGAAAGAATGCCCACCGCAGGACAAATGAATGTTATCTTTAGGCATATTTTCCTCCTTAGGCCATTGTGAGAAGTGTGAGATTCCGTTCCTGTGTGCTGGATACAAAGTATCCGTTATCTGGCATTGGCATTGAATGAATGGTCCAGATTTCTTCCCATACAGCTGAATTATTTACAATTTATTTACAAGATACACACAGGACATTGATTGGTAACTATACTCTATGTACCTGTACAGGAAGCAGGCGAGTCTCTGGGCGCATGGAGATATTCACCGCTCCAAGCAGCGGCAGTATGAGGACAGATCTGTACCCCACCTCATCTCCAGTATGGACAACCTCTCCATCAACACCTCCATCTTTAAATCACACAGCTTGGACCGTATGGAGGAGGTGAGGCCTGCTGGGCCAATTTTTGTTTTTGTTTTTAATTTAAAATAAGGAATGTGCACTATAACAGTACCATATCAATTATCGGTCGATATATTAGGTATTTCTAATAGATCGCAGTGGTTGATAATGGATATTTAATTGCTTATGCTCATTTCTAGCATAAGCAATTAAATATGATTTCTAGCATAAGCAATTAAATATGATAAATTAAGATTGTTGTGATACTGAAATTCAACAACTAATGTAGTTTTTAGTGTTTAAATGTTAAATTTGTGCTTAATTTTGTTTAAATAAAATGAAATCAAATGTATTTTATATATAGTAATTTAAATTAATGTTCAAAATAATTAAAAATAACTCCTAATAACTCATTAGTAATTTGCAAGATGCTCCTTTAATAATTTGTGAAAATAGACAAAATAATACAGAATTTTAATGTCGGCAATTTAGCGGTTATTAGCCATGAAATATGAAAATATTTATCACCTGAAAAAATATGTCGGCTAGAATTTAAATATTGTTATTTTAATACTGAATAGTTTCATGTTTTTTAAACCTGACACAGAAAAAAGGTGTAATACTGGAGAGGGAGACGTAACTACCAAAATAAAAATCTAATATAAATAAAATGAATAAATATTTATCGCCTTAGCGATATTGGCCAAAATTTTAATATTGATATTTTGCAACTTTAAATCGATATTTTATTATTTTTGATTCCTGGCAGAGAAACAGAGTATGATGTTGGAGTTGGTCATAACCACTGTATCCACTAAGTAAAAAAAGTATAATATAAAGAAAATAATCACAAAAATATTTTGGAATATCGGTCAGAATTAATAACTGTAATTTAATGTTACTCAACAGTTTAATATTTTCAAAATCTGACATAGGAAAAAAAAAAAAAAAAGAGTATGATGTTGGAGAGGTAACCACTATATACATTTAAAATATGATATAAAAATGAAAAATAAAAATGTTTAATGACTTCAATATTGGGCGTAATTGTAATATTGGTATTATGCTGCTTAATTTATTACTTGACTAGTTTATTAATTTTGAAATCTGACTGAGAAGAGTATAACCTTGTGTATACAATGTGTATACAATTATGAAACATTTTTATATAAATAAACAATGATGTTCTCTAACTCTCAACAGAACGATTATGCAGATAACGATCTCGGTATGACGCAAGGAGACAAACTGCGTGCCTTAAAGGGTCGACGGCAACCGAGGTCTGCGACCACCGGAGCCATAAGGTAAGACGCCATTCTCTTGATCTTCTGAAGGAAAAAACAAATCATTAATCTGTTTAACTATAATGAAGCCTGCAGTAGCGCCCCCTGTGGCCACACTGAGAATGCAACTCCTACCTGTTGCATTATAAATTGCGTTCAAAGGCATTTCGTTATGCAGTGTTCTGTTCTGGGCCTGAATCTCAACCTGGACATAAAAAGCAAAGCAAAGCTGGTCCAAGACCAATATCGCATCTTCTATTCAGATCTCCATATACGCAACATAATGAGTCACATTACATAAATGACACTCCTTCCGTTCATGAATGAAGCCTTTTATCACGACTCTTTCAACTTCCATTAGCTTTTAGCTCAGTGAAGAGCTAAATGACGGCAGGCCACGGTTAGTGTTTCCAGTCCACTCTTAAATGCAAGACACTGAGCTGAAATAAATACAAAAAAACACAGCGCCGATATACCAGGCACAGAGCTGGTTGGCATAGTAACATGGTGTCTTGGAGAGATGCTTTCCCTGTACCTCAGGATGGGCGAACACTCGAGAAACATTCTGTTTTCTCCTTTTATATCGCTGGTTTTAAGAGTCCTGAATTTGAAATGGAACACAAGCATACAGCTCATTGCATACTATGCAGTGTATAATCTATACTGTGTACTGTTTTTGTGGAAGTAGTATGCAAAACATTCTAAACTAATTTATACCACTTTGTGAGTAGTCCAGTTAATCACAACAATTTTGTGCCAAAATGTTGTAACTTTTGGAAGTCTGATCAAATAAGTAATTAAAAGCATCTTTATTTTTATTGAATTAGGTTAATTTGTCTCACAGAAAATGGAAGATCAAGTTGAGAGCATTGAATTGTGGGATACAGTATTCCACGCAGTGTAATCTGGTATACTGCCCAGTTTAGGAAATTTAGTAGATAATTATTTGGGTATTTAACGCATACTAAAAATAAACATACTGTACTCAGTATGCATACTACATACTAATTTACTTTAAACATTGTGTAAAATATTTGGTTTGAATGCTTAGTTTGAAATGGAATACTAACATACTGCTTATTGCATACTATGCAGTGTAGAATTTATACTGTGTACTGTTTTTGTGAAAATAGTATGCAAAACATTAAACTGGTATAACATGACCTTACTTTTTGTGTTAATTCAGCAACTTGTTTCCAGTTTTAAAAATAATTTTATTATTTTTTTTTTTCATTTTTAATCAGCTTTGTATAGACATGTTGTAACTTGAAAGTCTGATCAAATATATTGTACTAAAAATGCACATAGTTTACACAGTGTGCATACTAAATTATTTCAAAAATGTTTAAATGCTTGGTTTGAAAGGGAATACTAGCATACTGCTTATTGGATGCTATGAAGTGTATATGTATACTGTGTACTATTTTTAGAAAAAATTTGTATGCAAAGTATTTTAAACGTGAACTCATTAAAATAGTTTTTGTATGGCAATTAAAAATTGTGGTTTATATACTGCACAGTTTAGCAACTTAGATTAGTACTAGATAATCTGGGTATTTAATGCATACTTAAACATTTTGTGCACAGTATTAATACTGCATACTAATTCATTTTAAAAATAGCTTAAAGTGTTTAGTTTTAATGCTTAGTTTGAAATGGACTACTAGTAAACTTCTTATAGCATGCTATGCAGTGTAAAATGTAGACTGTACTATTTTTAGTAAAACAGTATGCAAAGTATTTTAAACATGACATTATTGCTTCGTGTGCAAATATTACCTCAGAAATATGCAGAAATTTATGAAGAAATGTCATTTGTATACATCGAATTGTGAAATAAGTGTTGTATACGGCACAGTTTAGCAAATGTAGTAGACAATCTGGGTATTTAATGTATACTAAACACATACATACTTTGCAAAGTATGCATACTCCATACTTTATTTTAAAATTTATAGTTTCAATGCTTAGCTTGAAATTGATTACTACCGTACTGCTTTTTGCTTACTATCCAGAGTATATGAATACTGTGTGCTATTTTTAGAAAAATAGTATGCTCAACATTTTAAACGTGACTTCACTACATTATATGCAACTAGCATCCGCATGTTACCTCAGAAATATGATTATTCTAGAAATGTCTCTTCTGTACACATCATTTGTAAAAGGCAATTAAAAATTGTGGTTTATTGATTTATCATATTATAAATTGAAGATAAAGTTTAGCACATTGCATTGTGGGATGTAGTATTCCACACAGTGTGCTCTGCTTGTGTTCTGCACAGTTTAGCAAGTGTAGTAGATAATCTGGGTAATGAGTGCATACTAAAATGCACACAGTGTGCACAGTACGCATGCTAAATACTAATTTCTTTCAAAAACAGTATGTAGTACGTATCATTTGGGACGCAATCATTAAATTCGGCTCTGTTTTCTTGGTTTTTAGATGCAGTTTATGTATTATGTAACCATGCAGTGTGTACTTGAACCCAGTGTCATCTCAATGTTCTTCCAACAGACTCGAGGACATGAAGATACACACTAGGTCTGCATCTCAGCCTCTCAGGTAACTTTCTTCCAAGTTTCTTTTTAAAGGCCATAACAGAGGTCATTTTACATATAACTAAGTCTTAAAGGTACAGTAGCAAAACCACCTTTTTAAATCTGGAAAATGGTCATGTGGCCTGTTTTTGGCGTGTAAAACCTTATCTAACCTTTATAAATGAACTTCATTTAAAAAAAAAAATGCTTTGCGTTAGCTGCTGGCTCACTACACTGGCTGTTTTACCTCAGACCTCTCCAAGTTTACAAAAATAGCCCAAGGAACAAACACAGCCTACTTGCGCTTTCCGTTTTATGTACTTCAGCCACTCAAAGACAAATTATACCCCGGCGTATCTTCATTTTCAGCCCCTCCTTACACACAACGCTAATAAAACGAGATCTTCAAGTACCGCTCGACGAGAACAGGACACCGCATCCTTGTGTGCATGATGTCGTCAATAATTTGAACAGGCCCCGTTTTAGCACGTTTAACCCAGATGTAAATGAAACACCCCCTCATGAGCAAATACGCAGTCCTTAATTAATTTCCCATGAAGAGCGGCGAGTTGAAGAGGCCTCTCGGACATAACTGGCCCTCCTACTCTTCCTGTCGCAGCTCCTTCTCACAAGAATGAAGGACGAGCTCTTGGCAAATTTGTTTGTTTTGTGTTTAGCTGATAGAGAGAGCAGATGAGCTCAGCTTAATTTGTAACTTTTGTTTTATTTATTTATTTTTTATTTTTACAGTGTTATAGATGAGGAGTAATTTATTAGGTATTATATATTTCAGATTTATATATAAAAAAAAATTTTTCATGTTCCATAGGGTTTAAATTTAGTTTGTCCAATAAAATGTAGAAAAGGTCAATCTTGCAAATTATTATAAAGCATATGCCAATTACTAATTAACAGGAAACAAATTAAATTACTTCCTTACACACACACATACATTATATATATATATAATGTATGTGTGTGTGTAAGGAAGTAATTTAATTTGTTTCCTGTTAATTAGTAATTTGCATTACACACACACACACACACACACACACACACACACACACACATATATATATATATATATATATATATATATATATATATATATATATATATATATATGAGAGAGTGTTCAGAATTAAAAATTATGTATATATAAATTATTTTTATATAAAGTTATTTATTTTTTAGATTAACTCTAGAGTTCTTCTAAAAACCTGAGCTCTGTATTTGATTGATTGATTTTTAACTTAGAGGTTAATTAGTAATTTGCATCAGTTCTTTTTTATTTTTATTCTAAAAAAACATGCTATTGTTGACAAAACCCATCATCAAATATCTCGTCAGTTATTTCATTGAGATTAAACTGTGAGTCAAAGAGGAGTTTTTGGAGTGGGTGAAAAAGGAGAAGGAACTGTGTGGGAGATTGTGATTAGCATTAGGGAGGGCAACCAATAGAGAAAAGAGCACTGAAGAATGAAGACCTGAAGAAATAAACTGACACTGAAACTAAAGAGAAAACTAAATTAGAATTCCTGTATGAGTAAAAAGGTTCAATATATATGGGGAACATTTGCGCTAATTACTAGACCACAGCGCCGTCTGGCTAAATTCCAGAAATTTTGGATCCTCGCCTGTAACTTTCCCCCGTTTCTTTTTCCTGTTTTATTTTTCTTCAAACAAAGACTCTTTAAAACTCTTTAATTCCCTGCTTCCCTTCTTGTACAGAATGTAGCGAAAGTGAGTTCCCAGTATTTTTTTAAACTTTCTCCTAAACCGTTCTATTCCCAGCAGATGTGTTTGGCTCTTAGAAATGTTCTTAGGAATGGGAAATTTCAGTTATTATGAACAGACAGTCTGGCACTTTTCATTGAAGCTGGTGTTTGGGGGTGGATTTTGTTGATGAAATGTTATCTTAGTAGTCAGATTTACAGTAGCTGCCCAGATCACAGGATCTTGTTTATTTAGTTTTCTTTTAAATAACAGCAGACCTACTTTTACTTTCTTTTAACTTCAGCAAATTCACCAACTTCCCTTAAATGAAATATGAAATCTCACTGAAATCTGCCTTGCTTTTACAAATTTATTAAGACAAAACTAGACCTGTGCAGAGCTGGGTAGATTACATGACAAAAATTATAGTCAGTAACGTAATCAGTTACATTACACATTTTATGTAATATAATCAGATTACTTTTGGATTACTTTTAGATTACTTTTGACAACTCATTTATCACATTGATTCAAATAGGATTATCTTGTACCATAATGATGTAAAAATGTGTTCCATTCATTGTAATTTACAACATGAAGTGCATTAAACACATTACATCAAGGCTTCCCAAACTAGGGTTTGTAAAGGAACTGCAGGTGGTTTGAGTTAAATGAAAAGCTAACAATTAATTAAATCATAATTTAAATAAATCATTTTAAAACAAAGTCCCTCTCAAGGAAAGTCTCTTCACTCTGCGGCCATATTTGCAACGTCTCTGGGCAGCTCATACAAGACCAAGTCCTACCTTAATGAATGGGGGAATCCTGAAATATCAAAAACTGCTCGCTGAACTCACAATTAAATTACATAAGTCAAATCATCAACAAAAATCTCAAATTAATTGCCCCATGAATGTTGTTTCTTATGCTCAAATAGTGTTTAAAAAGCTTATTGTTCAGGCTAGACCAGCCAATGCGCATGTGCAGTTATAACATGCTTATGACTGTGGATGTGCATTGGCTAGTCTAGCCTCAGGTTTCTATGGGAAATAGTCTGTTTTAAAATAACAATTAAAATAAAACACTTACTAAAATAGATGCAATATTTTTATTTACCTGCATGCCATGTGACCATTAATCAACGTCAAAGGAACCGTGAACATGCAAATGTGATACGTAATTATTGAAATATTTATTTTAAAAAGTAAATATATTTGGTGAATAAGGTTTAGATGACAAAAAGATTTGGAATTCCTGCATTACATGTAAATAAAAAAATAATGTGAATATGTGCATTTTAATGAGTTTGAAAGACAAAAGCCTTCCAAAGACGACATAACACATGGTTAAAAAACCTACAGAGTGATAATTCAAATGAAAATGAATGTGTTCATCAGTAGTTGATACAATGTTGAAACCCTTCATAAACCTAAAATGATTTTTATAAATCCAGTGGTCAAATGCTGTGTCACCACCTGACTAATGACTAGTCTATGTGTGAATGTCCACAAAACTGGACTTTCTTAATGTGTATATAATTGGAAGGCTATTTTAGAAAGGAGAATTTAAAAGTTGAAAAATAAAAATTAGGGAGAATCAATGAATTATGAATAATTCATTGCTATTGTGTGAATTACATGTAATCATGTAATCCATAAAAAAGTAACTGTAGTCTGATTACGAGTATTTTAAAATGTAACGTACTCTAATTACAAGTACTCAATTTTTGGAATCTGATTACGTAATCCAGATTACATGTAATTACTACCCAGCTCTGGACCTGTGCTATTGAATTTTTTAAATGTAATGTTGTGTGTGTAATGTTTTTTTGGTGTAATAACTATTTTTATATGTATAAAATTATTTTTATTTGTTTTATAATTTAAATTATTTTTGTGAATTGTTTATATTTTTCTGTGAACTGTGTATCTGTTATTTATCCAGTTTGAATAAAAAAAAACTCAAATAAATAAATATATATATATATATATATATATATATATATATATATATATATATATATATATATATATATATATATATATATATATTTTTTTTTTTTTTTTTTTTTTTTAACAGTAATTTATAATATACAAGTAGTTTATTAAATAATTATGCTTATGTAAATATTGAATATATTAATGATTTTTAAATTTATTACATAGTATTTTATAATTTTTTTCTACACTGTTCGTTACGGTTAGTACAGGTATGAGTTCAAGTTTTAGTTTAGTTTCATAAGTATATAAACTGATAACTGTAATTTATAAATATTACATTTCACATATACATTTGTAGTTTACAAATGAATAAATTTTTACAATTTTTTTTTTTTTTTTATTGAGGTGTGTGTGTATATATTTGCGCATGCATGCAGTGAAGAAACTGCTGTTAACATTTACATTTTGTCATTATTTTGAATAAGCAATCTGGGTCTGTTTTTAAATGCACTGGATTTTTGTGTTATTAGCTGATTTTATCTGTGTTTGTGTGTGTTACAGTCGAGTGAAAGCAGCATCTGCTGGCCAGGGCTCCATCTCCCCCCTCAAATCCTCTAAAGTCCCACCATCCTCCTCCGTCTCTGCCTCTGCCAAACGAATTGGCCGCTCTTCATCTTCATCAACCAACCTCAAGAGGTGAGCCTGACCTCCCTCTAATCAGCTTTCCTCCAATCTTCTACACTTTTCATTTCTTTCTTCCATCTACTTATTCTCTCACTCGTCCACCTCTTATTCTTTGTTGACTCTTAATTTCCAACTCTTTCGTATAACTTATTCCTTCTTTCTTTCTCTCCCCCTCTATTTCATGTCCTCCCAGTTCCCTGGTGGCCTTCTTTCCTCTCTGTGATTACCCTATACTCTGAAACAGAGAGCTGTAAACGCAAGGAACCAAGTTGGTTGCTCCGTGCTGTTGGTTTCAAGCGACTCGTTCCCTGCTGTTTATGTAATCAGATATCCAGAGTCATATCACCTACCTACTACTCTATCACTCTCTCCAAACCAGCACCTATCGGGTCACAGCCATGTATTTTTGGACCAAGTGCATACCCACTACTTTCTAGTACTGTTCAAACCATGTTGAAGAGCTCTTTTTAACACTCTCTAGACTAGGGCTGGGTGATTTGAACTTTGATTGATATATATATATATATATATATATATATATATATATATATATATATATATATATATATATATATATATATATATATATATATAAAATGTGTGTGTATGTATGTGTGTATATGTGTGTGTGTGTGTATATATGTTGGTGGGTAATGCATTACAAGTAACGTAATCAGATTACTTTTTCCCCAAGTAACTAGTAAAGTAATCCATTACTTTTTAATATGAAAATATGAGTTACTTTTTCAAATAAATAACGGCAGTTGTTGGTGCCGCTGGCCTCATGGGCAGTGCGCCGAAATATAGTGCCGTTGTGTTTTGGGGGACCCGAGTTTGAGTCCTGGCTCGCGTACCTTTCCTGATCCTTTCCCCGCTATCCCTCCCACCTCATTTCCTGTCAATATATACTTTCCTATCCTAATAAAAAGGCAAAAATGCCAAAAAATAAATCTTTACAAAAAAAAAAAGTAACGGCAGTTACTTCACAAACGTGAATTTCCTTCAGCTTGGGGGAATGAAAGGGCTTTTACATTTGCCAAAAATATAGCTTTTTTTTTTTTTTTTTTTTTTAAATTAAAAACAAAGCAAGCCAAGCCCAGATGAGAAAAAGTAACACAAAATTAACGAAACACATTAAGTAACGCAATTAGTTACTTTTTTAGGGAGGAACACAACATTGTAATGCATTACTTTTAAAAGTAACTTTCCCCAACACTGTTATGTGTGTATAATTGAATAGTTTTCTTTTATATGAACAAATACAAAAATACCTTCTAATAAACCGCAATATTCCCACGTTATTTTATGTAAACATTTTAATATATAAAAAAACTGCAATGGTAAAATAGTGAAATAACACTTTATATATACATTTCTGGTTATCTAGTTTATAACGTTATCAAAACATTAGCACAAAAATGTCATTTACGGTTTGTTTGTTTGTTTTAAATGTTCCAGATTGTCTAACTACTCTTTAGTCTACTTGTCAGATTGTTCAGAAAACATTCTAAAGTAACTTTCCTGTAACATTTGAAAAATGATAGAATGGAACGTTACCTTAATGTTTACTCGAACGTTCACATAACCTAGAAAAAAACGTAAAAGAAAAAAATAATATATAACAATATTACACAATATATGATATAAAAAATAAAATTAAAAAAATACATTTTAATTTGTTTTAATAATTGCATAATTTAATGATTGACTTGGATAATGCAGCTGAATAATTTACTTTTATATGCATAAATATAAAAATACTAGTGCTAGGCAATGATTAATCGCAATTTAATCGCATCCAAAATAAAAGTTTTTGTTTATATAATATGTGTGTGCTGTGTATATTTATTATGTGTATATATAAAGACACACACATGCAGTATATATTTTGAAAATATTTACATGTATTTACAATGTATATTATACATAAATATATTTAATATATAAACACAGCATGTTTTTCTTAAATATATACATGCATGTGCGTGTATTTTTATATATACATAATAAATATACACAGCACACACACACATATATATTATGTACTCAAAAACTTTTATTTTGGATGCGATTAATCACGATTAATCGTTGCCCAGCACTAAAAAGTACATACTTATAAACAGCAATGTGCCATATTAATTTACACTTAAATATTTGAATGTACTAATAATTTTATGAATTCCATATAAAAAAAAAAAAAACATTTAGAATTAGAAAAATTGTCAGTATTGAATAAGTCGCCCAGCTCTACTCCAGGCTGAGCTTGATGATGTAAACAGCAAAAAATACAGTGTCGTCCAGAATGCATGCAGTTCCTTGTCCCGTTATCAGACAGATTTCCATGATCTCCGTTTCCTGCAGTGTAGATATGGATACGAGTGTGTGTCCTCCCTGTCCTCCACCCTTCATGTGTGTTTCCCTCCCTCCCGTCATTCCAGCACCAGGTTAGCCAGCTCTCTGGGTAACCTGTACGAACCAAATGGCGAAGCCAACAGCTCTGGGAAACCGCCTTCCTCTTCCTTGTTCACTTCCCACCCCGTCTGCACGGGCTACAGCGGCCCGATCTCCACCCACAATTACCACTACGAGGTCAACAACAACAACAGTCAGTATAACAGCACCAGCACCCCAAACAGCAACGGGGTGAGCCCGAGCATCGGGGCAAAAAGCCTGACCTACAACCTCAACAACACCAGCCTGAGTGGACCTTCCACCAATGGAAGGCTGGGGGCCAGTGAACAGGGGCACCACAGAAGCCCCCCGACAGGGCTGAGCGGGCTCTCGGCACGATATCTCAGCCGGTCCATTCCTGTAAGTCATGTCTCCTCCCATCAACCCTCCCGAGATAAACACACACCCAGCAGCAGCATTTCAGAAAATTTACCATGGTAATTATCGGTTTCTGACAAAATGCCATAGTTACAAATATGTCAACCAATATGGCTTAATAAAAAAGGATGGCTAGTGGAGGATAGCAAATATGTATGCTGATATATATATATATATACATATACTATTTTTACATGTTCAGTGAATTAATAAAAAATATTTATAATTTAATGTAATAACACTTTTATATGTATAATTTAATCAATTAAAATGACTTTTTGATATTTAATTAAATATTTACCATTTGATCATTTTTTTTATTATACGTTTTAGATGCATATTTATTTTTCTGTCATTAAATTATATCCATTATATATTTTGAAATTTAATGAGAACATGGCATGCATAACATTACTGAAATTAACTAAAATTAACACCCATTTACTTACAAAATATTTACTGAAAATCTAAAAATGAAAATTGAAGATATTACTGAAATGAAAATATTAAATGTTTAGAATTGTAGTTTGATTAATTGTATAGTAATAGTGAATATAAATACATATTTAAGCATTTTATTTTTATTTATTAAAGTTATTATAATATTAATGTAATAAGTTCTCAAGTCAGAGTTGTGAAATGACAAGTGCGAACAAACATGGTTATATGACTTCGTACTGCACATTTCTAAATTATTTTGAATTTAATAAATTAATAAAAAATGGTTAAATGTAATGATTTATATTTACAATTATTATGTATAATTTAATGAATAAAAATGTATTTAAGTTAGTGCTTGATTTATGAACCTAAATAAAACGAACACTTCACCAAATATTTACTGAAAAATATGAAAATAAAAAATTTAAATAATTTTCAGTGTAATTTTAATTTTTTAAATACATAATTATTTTAACTTGTATGTTTATTATAATGAATACATCTTTATTAATATTATTAATAAATATAAGATGTCCACAAGTCAGATTTTGGAAATCAATTGCAAACACACGACTATATTTCTAATTCTGGAGTCATCTTGAACTGCTCAAACAAGATTCCTTATTTATTATGTTTTACAGTCATATCAGTGGTGTTTTAGTGGAAACTGTGATTACCATGGTACATTTTTCTAGGAGAAACCTTTTTTTCAAACTTCTTCCTACCTCACCCTGATCTAACACATGCTCATTTGCAATCTTGTCTCTTTTTGTTCAGATTTTCCTAACAGATTCTTTTAAACGCTTGTCTTGAGCATGTTGCATGTCCGCAGTTTTTAGCAATTACACACTCACGTGCACATCCCTCACTTCTCCGGCCATCACATCTTACTCTAGCATCTGTGTAGCATCTGTCTCTAGTGTGTTCTCATAAAGCTCTCACTCAGATGATCTAATATTTACCTAATTACCATTGTCAAGTGAGCTTTAATCGAGTGGTCAGGATGAGACTAATTTTTCCATTTTGAGCTAATCCGTCACCCTTTAACTCTGTGAGTCCATCCCACGCTGATGCTCCGAGGAAAAGAAAATTAATACTAAATAAACAAATATTAAAAAGCCCGAGCAGGGATAATATAGTTGAATACGGTGGCAGGCTAACAGCTTTAGTCTGGTTTGGCAGTAACATGTCTACTAACATGCACCTCAATGCTGCTGTTTGATGCAAAGGGAGTGGTGTACGCTGCAAAAAATGCTACAATATTCAGTATTTGTTTGAATCCGTCAAACAAATGATCCCTCGCTTCAAGTAGTTCTGTACTTCCTGTCATCTTTTGAAACCTCAAACCTTTAGGCTTGATTCGTATTTTGGTTAAACTGATACCAGAAACCAAACATTTTCTTGCCGTTTACTTCAACACTTGTTTGTTATTCCACGTCCAAAAACGTTAAATTCCTCCATGTTTTCTGTTAATCAGTCCTTGACTCTGCCTGTTTTTATTTTAACATAATTCCTATTTTAAGGATTCCTTTATTTTAACATAACCCTAGACCTGTAATGTCGAACAGATCTAGGTTTATAAGAAATGCTTGACCGATGCTATGAAAATGCATTGTAATATCGCATGACCTGAGGGCGCTCAGGCCGGACAGAAAGGTCGTGAGCTTGATTTTAGTGGTCTGTTGTTCTTGGACCATCTCCAGTCTTCTTAGAAGTTGTTCTTTTGGAGGGAGTTCGGTAGTTTCCCTTACAATTTCCTGTTGGTGCCTTTGTCCATTGTGAGTCAGGGATTTTTTTTTTATGCATATGTCACTGTACGTTAAGTGATTTCACAACTCTCTAGGCTTCTAGACTTTCTCCTGTTTATGTGATTGATGATTGGCTCATATCTTCCCCGTTCCCCGAGTGTAGTGTGCTGTCTTTGTTCAGAACATCACGACGCCTACACATGTAGCACGAGTGACTCAAAGTTTCACTGCAGTGATGATGAATATCACTCGCTCTGTTAAACGTTCATCCTCAAAAGGCGTTCAGCTGACGGCGTTTGCAGACACCGCCGCCTTCACTGTCGTTACAGTCAAGATGTAATCAGTTTTCTTACTGCTAAAAATAGCATAAATTAGCATAAAGTTTCTGATTTTGCAGCATTGTCATGTTGTTGGACTTTAACTGCAGCTCATTAAAAATGACTTTTTTTTTTTAGAATGTTCTGCACTTTAGAATTCTGTGGAATTATTTTAAACATGGTTTGTGTTAAATGGAGTGGCTTGAATTATATTCTTAGGTAACTGAAAGCATGATCAAATTAGTTAAATGAAATGATATTTAATAAACGCACATTTGTAGCTTGTGTAGAACTTTTGTGGGGCTTCCTGTGAAATTCTGGCACGTTTGCCTAGATATTCCAATCGGATGTTCAGACATTATTAAGTAGCCGTATGTGCAATGTTTTACAATGTTTAACAAAACCCTTTATTTTAGTGCTCATAATGAATTTACAAACTAATCTAAAAAAGCTGGGTAGTAACTGATTACATGTAATCTGGATTATGTAATCTGATTCCAAATTTAAGTACTTGTAATTAGATTCAATTACATTTTAAAAATACTCGTAATCAGACTACGGTTACTTTTTTGTTGATTACATATTCACAAAATATCAATAAATTATTCATGATAGCAATTAATTAGTCATAGCAATAAATTATTCTGTTGGTTAAAAATTATTTTGATTGGTTATTTTGAAATTACTTAATTTGACTTTTTTATGATTTAATTAATTAATTATTAGCTTTTCACTAAACTCACAAACCCGCTGGAGTTCCTTTACGAACCTCAGTTTGGGAAACGTAATGTAATGTTTAACACACTTCATGTTGTTAATTACAATGAATGGAAATATGTTTTCTTGCTCTTTGTATTTTTATATCAATATGGTACAAGATTATACTATTTAAATCAATGTGATAAATGAGATAGGTCAAAAGTAATCTAAAAGTAGTCTGATTATATTACCTAAAATGTGTAATGTAATTGATTACGCTGCTAACTGCTATTTTGTCGTGTAATTTGGAATCAGTAATGGATTACAATGTTTAGCGAGAGTTGCCTACTCAAATTCGATGATTTTTGCTCTGATTTTTCATTGCAAAATCATCAAATTTTAGGATGTTTGCAACCAAGCTGAAATATAGCCTACACATTCATCAAGATATTCCTATCAGATGTTCAAACAACGTTAAGTAGCCGTATGTGCAACATTTTACGATTTTGAATGAATGTGATTCTGTATTATTAGAACATTGTAAAGCATTTGAAAACAGACAACAAAATAAAACTGTGCTTTCTGTTGCTTTGTTTGGTGCTTTATGTGTAGGCAATGAGATGAATAACAAAACCACTTCATGTTAGCACACATAATGAATGTACAGTACATACTAATCAGAAAATGTTGCTTTAGCAAGAGTTGCCTACTTAAATTGGGTTATTTTTGAGGTTAAGTCATCCATTTTCAGAATGTTAACTAAGCCATTTGTCTCATGCTTTGTGTATGCAATGATATAATGAATAACAATTTTTGTTATAGCTCAGAATGTACGAACTAATCTGAAAAAAGTTGATTTTGTGAGGGTTGCTTCTACTCAAAATTTGTTCTTTTTGTACAGATTTCTTACTGTAAAAGCATCCATTTTCAAAATCTTTACAACCAAGCACAAATTCAAACATTCGGGAAAGAGAAGCTGTATGCGCAAAGTTTAAGGTTTTGAATGAATGCGAACTCGTTGTTACTAGAACGTTGATCAAACGTTTGTAAACGGATGACACAAAATAAAACAATGCTTTGTTTGTCTTTTGCTTTGTATAGGCAATGATGTTAATAACAAAACCTTTTATGTTAGCGATCATAATGAATAAACTAATGTTAAAAGGCTGATTTGGTGAGGGTTCTACTTACTCAAATTCAGTAGTTTTTGTACATTTTCATTATAAAATCTGTTTAGGATGTTTACAATAAAGTGGAATTGACATTCCTCAAGATGTTCTTATTGCATGTTCAAACAATGCAAAGTATGCAAATCTTGATCGTTGATCAAACGTTGTAAACCGACAAAACAAAATAGAACAAAATGCCTTCTCTTGCTTCCTGTTTGTCTGCTGTACACATTTTTTCATTCCCCCCTGCTGTGGCGCAATTATAAATAATTAGCATTCAGCTATGCATGTTGTACACCTGTGTCTTTTAACCTAATTAGCTTTTTTTCTGCACAAAGTCACACACATTTAATGCTAATTTATTTTCTCTCTAAACTTTGACTTTTTATTCTCATATCACCCTCATTTACATCAGCGAGGGCTGTGATAGATAGAAATGTCTCAGGTTGGGTTTTTAGACTATTATTTAACTACCCTCTGCCATGTAATTTTCTGTAATTACGTTCAGCATCATAATCATTTCATTTTCTGTTTTTTTTCCCCTCTTTTGCAGTCCCTTCAGTCTGAGTATGTTCAGTACTAAAGCCGCCACCTTCCGCTAACCCCCGTCCCGTGCTGCTGGCCTGGTTCCGACCCGTGACGCCTTCACTGTGACCACCGATTTGCTGACTACTTGTCCTAAAAGAGGAACGAAGCTGAAAGGAAATGCTTTGAGACTGAACTGTCAGCCTAATGGTATGATACGTCCTGCTACGACAGGGCTGATCTGGAATCTGCTGCATGCTGATAAACGACACGAACTTGCCTTGGCCGTCCTTTCAAAATTCTTTTTTTTTTTTTTTAAAGAGATACTCTCCATGTATGAATTTACATAGTTAAATATTTTTAGATAATGAATTTTGTACTATTTTTGTCCTATTTTATCTATAATTCTTAATGCTGGACGACAAGGTTTGTTGATATCTGTGTATCTTTGGATTAGGGATTTTTTTCTGACGTAAATATCACGTTTTTGTCTCCCGAGTGTACTTACTGCGTAACATATCAAGTGCGAGGGCTATATTTGAAAGGTGCAAAGTGGTTTGACAGCAACGAGTCACCTTCAAAGGGATTTTCAGCCCTCGAAAGCCATAAAGAGTGTGTTTTTTTTCATTTGTGGTCTAAGGTTGGTTTGTCTCCACGCAACGGTGGACGGCTAATGAGAACACGACCAATTTGCAAGCAAACTTGTTTTTCTCTGGAAAATGAAGAGCTTTGTTTGTTCAGTGTGAGTAACAGGGAGGACTGCTTTTCTTTTTTCTTAGCCATTGTGACATAAAGTGTGTTATTATTAAACTAATACAGATCTGAGCTTGCATGCATTTCAAGAGCACCAAGGGCTGTTGAAAACACAACCGTCGACACTTCACTTTTCAGGAGTGTTCATTTCACCAGCACATCTGATATATAACATCTCAGAATGTACGAGTGAGTTACAAGCTTTTGGCTGCTGGTTGTAACATGCACCGTTTTTGCATAAAGTAGCTCAAACTGCTTAAAATATACATTAATAAAAACGAATATAAACATAATTAATCGCAAACTCTATTACAATAGATGAGCTTTTGTGTAGGCGATGATATGCATAACCAAACCCTTTATGTTAGTGCACATAATGAATGTACAAACTAATCCGAAAAAGGTTGTTCCAGTGTTTGTCTCAAATTTGGTGATTTTAGGATGTTTACAATCGAGCGCAAATAATTTATCGTACAGTGTTCTTAAAGGTGACCAGCAGGGTTTAAGCTAAAACCTTTCGATTTTTTACTTCACACATAAATTAAACACAGTCAGCCTCATGCCATTCCATACTTGACGTTATTTCTTCTGTGAAACACAAAACAAGATTTTGCGCGATTCACAGAGCTCTGTTTAAGAACTGGGATTGTTGAGCTTAATAGTGAAAGCACCATAAAAGTACTGCAAGTTATCAATTCTGCGATGTCTTCAATTATAATTATACAGATTTTTTTATTTTTTTTTTTAAAAATTAAAATTTAATCAAAAAAATTCATCCCATCAAAACTTGTTGCGCCAGATTTGACGTCAATGTCAAGATGTGCAAGAAAAAAATATATTTACGATCATGATGTCAAATCTGCCGCAAAATGTCATAAAAAAAAATCAAACAAATTAAATGAAATCATAGATCTGCAGCAGAGGGGAAGCTTACTGCAAATTACAATGTACATTTTGTTTTGTTTGTCACACAAAGCTATCATACACATTTGGTAAACTTCGGTATCGTATTTCTTATGAAAATAGCAGAAAGTACTTATATGGTGCACCTTTGGACCTCAGCAGCCTTAATTTATTGAATGGAAAAGTGCAGCATGAACATTGTTCTGAATATCATCTTTTGTGTTCCACAGAGGAAAGTCAGTCATACAGGTTGATATTATTTGAGTAAATTATGACAATTTTCATTTTGGGGTTAAACTAATCTATGAGTTTCTTTTTGAACAAATACTCCAGTACAAGTTTATGCAATTATAACTTGATTGACTGTTCTGTATCTGTTAGTCCTTTAGCACTCTGTACATTCCAGATGGTGTTATGAATTATGTGTGTGTGTGTATATATATATATATATATATATATATATATATATATATGTATATATATATATATATATATATATATATATATATGTGTATATGTATATGTATGTATGTGTATATATATATGTATGCATGTGTAAAATGTTTTGGGAGAATCTTATTTGATTGAAGTATTCTACCTCTTTGACATATACATGATGTAACTACTCTCTTGCTTATAAAAATATAAATATATATTTTTGGAGCAGTGTGTAAAGAAAATCTAACAATGTTAGAGCAGTGTTTGCTTTTCACAAACATACTGAATGGACATTAAAATATAAAGTAGTGGGTTGTACATTATTCTTTTAAATGTAAACACGATTTCAAAGACCAGAAAAAAATAAAAGACTAATTTTGCTTTAACTTGTTCGTTTTCTTTCATAATTTCTCTCAAGTGCATATTTCCAATTTGTCTTCTACAGTAAGTGCTGTGCAGATTGTTATTCTGAGACAAAAATACCGCTTTTAACAACTCCAAAAAAGTAAATTAAGTGCCAACGATTCTCTCTCCCTGACAACCAACAAAGTGTGAACTGCAAAATCGCCACACATTTGTGAACTAAAGTCTCATTTTGAGTCTATCTGGCAGCAGGCGTCGGGCTGTGGGCGTTTGGAGACAGCTGTGAAAATGGCTGCTATTCGAGTGACTGTTCACAGCCATGAATTCGGTATTTCAAAATGTCACTTTAATTTCTACACAATTTGATGCTTTTATCTGTGTCATGAATTTTCTCTTCTGCCCACTTTTAGAACAGTCTCTGTTTTGTAGAACTGAGAACTAATAGATAGTTCATTTATGGTAACATTATAGCTGTTGTAGGTGTAATATTATATTTAATTGAAATTATGGTTTCGTGTTTTCCTGAGCCCTTTCATTCAGCTTATCATAGTATAATGTCTGTCTTTGAATACACATTAAACTCGATCAACTTGAAGCAAATAGCAGGTTTCAAGGCTGCTGCTGCTGCACTAATAATAGTGCTTAGATATCTTTGAAATGGTTCTGGAAAGGCAGCTTGACATGTCAAAACTGTCACAGTTGTTCTTTCTAACCTATACTTGTTTTGAGCACTTGAGAAACGGATGAAGAAAAAATTTGCGCTGCTCCTTTTTAAAGACAAATAAAAAGCTTGAAAGTGCGTGGTTTCACCAATAATTCAGTTTCATCCAGCTCTATGCACTGATTGTATTTAATCTACAGCTCAAATCAAAGATGTTTTTAATGGATCAAAAACATACACTGAGATCTGTGCAGTTTGATTAATGTATAAATGAATGACTCTAGTTGGTTCTTTTATTGAATGAAAAACACACAACGCGATCAGTGTAGTCCGATTCCCGAACAAACCAAGTAGGTATAACTGCAGACCAGAGATCTCCAAAATGGGGCGTGAACTCCAAAAGTGGGCAGAACCTCCAAAATGGGGCGGGGTCTCTTCGTGCAAAGACTTTCACCATTGGCTCTGGCTTCAGCCAATTGTTATTGGCTTACATTTCAAAATGAAACTTTATAAACTAAACATTGTTTCTAGTTGATCTAAAATATGCTATATAAATCAATATTCTCCGTGAGAGCAGAGCCCAAAGCTCGTGGTCAGTGGTGTTCGGACCGGAGTTTGAACCTCTGCCTCATGATATAAACGAGAATCACCCACGTAGCCACCCAGATCCAGTCCGTGTCCAGATCAGATGGTGGACCAGCACCTAGAGATGACCTCGACAGCCCTGAATGTCAGCAGAGGGGAAAGATTTTACTTTATTGCTTTGTTTTAAGCAACGGGTGTCCCGGGGCTTGATATTCGCAGGGTAGGAGGCGGAAGTGACACTGGGTGTAACTAAAAAGGTGCCATTGTTGAGGTCCGGTTGGGGAGTTACGGAACGGCCCGGCTCGACGATCTCATATCGCATAATCTTATTAATTGCTTATCTCCTGAATTGCAACTTTCTTTTCAGCGCCAATCCCGCCATGCAGCCAGTTTCACTGGTTAAGATTAAGGTCAGGTGTGGGGTAGATTTAGGGGTTAGCATTTTTTGTAGCATAGTGTAGGAAATTAAATTAACACTGTGATTGACATGACCAATAAAATCTGTTAGCCAATAGAATCAGCTGTGGGGCGGAGTTTGCGCTGAAGTTGATTGGGAGAAAAAAAATTGTGTCTGTCAATGGGAGGAAGCCACGCCCTATTTTGGAGTTCCCGCCCCCCTCTGGAGATCTCCAGGCTGCAGTTATACCCTTCTCATACAAACGGATGGCTCTTGTCAAAGACTAGAATACCTTAAAGGGACTTTGCTCTTATGAGTCTGTTTTTTTTTAAGGAATCACAAACATACAGCGCGACCATTGTTTGCCCGATTGCTAAATGAATGACTCACGTGCTGATTTTTTTTTAGTCTATTAAAATGGCCAGTGTTGTTCGATTTCTGAATGAATCATTGACGCTTACGAGCCAGTTCTTTTTAGTGAATCAAAAACATGCAACACTATCAGTGTTTTCTTAAAGGTTAGTTCACCCGAAAAAGAAAATTCTGTCATTAATTACTCACCCTCATGCCGTTCCAAACCTGTAAGACCTCCGTTCATCTTCAGAACACAAATTAAGATATTTTTGAAAAAATCAGAGGGCTCTCTGAACCTCCCATAGACAGTAAGGTTACTACCACGATCAACGCACAGAAACGTAGCAAGGACATCGATAAAATAATCCACATGACATGGTGCTGCTTATGTTGCTGTCTATGGGAGGATCAGAAAGCTCTCGGATTTCATCAAAAGTATCTTAATTTGTGTTCCAAAGATGAACGAAGGTCTTATGGGTTTGGAACGGCATGAGGGTGAGTAATTAATGACAGAATTTTCTTTTTTTATTTTTGGGTGAACTATCCCTTTAACCTAAAAATATGACTCTTATTAGACTGTTCTTTTTAGTGAATGAAAAACAGAGAGCATGATCAGTGTTGTCTGATTCTTGAACACAATTTATGAAGCAGTGTTTTTAGTGAATCAAAAACATACAACATGATCAGTGTCGTCTGGTTCTCGAATGCACAAATGACTCCTATGAATTGCCTACAATTAAATCGTATGACGAGTGAATCGTGTTTTAGTGAATTTCTTTTACGATTCCCATTGAATTAATCATATGACTCTGTTTTTTTAGTTGATCAAAAACACATTGCATGTCCAGTGGTTGTCTGATTCTTGATTGAATGAGATTTATGAGCCAGTTCTGTTTAGTGAATCAGAAACATGCAACACGGTCAGTGTAGTCTGATTCCCGATGGATGAATCGCATCAGTGGATGTCGGATTTTCCAATGAATGACTCTTATGAGCCATTTTTTGTTAGTAAATCAGAAACATACAACGCAGTCAGTTTAGTCCGATTCCTGATGAATAAATCGCATCCTTGTGTAGTCTAATTCGCCAATGAACGAGCCAATTATTTTTAATAAATTAAAGTCATACATTGTCTTTTTGCTCTGGTTCTTCAAAAGCAATTATAAATCAGAGTGGGTGTACAATATCTCCATTCCTCAACTTTCATTGTATGAAAAAGAGCAGCGTGAACATTCTGCAAAACATCTTTTTTTTTTTTTTTGAGTTCCACAGAAGAATGAAAGTCCTACAGGTTTGAAACCACATGAATATGAGTAAATGGTGCCAGAATTTCCACAATCATAGCAAACTAATATTAAGTTCTTGACTCAATTGGCTCAGAGTACATGCAACTCCCTTCCTCTTGTTCCTAAAGGTTCTCAATGGGGAGCCCATTATATGACACTCTATTGATTATCACAGGCGCAATCCATTATGAATAATTACTTGCCTTCATAGTGATTGTGCACCCTGGGAATAATGATCAACACGTGAGAATGCAGCGTGGGCTCCTGTTGATCTCACGCCTCTCGCACTCTCTCACACACACATGCGCGCGCACACACACACACACACACACACACATATAAACCTCGATTCTCCACCGCAGCATCGCCAAAGGGAGCTGCGCTCTCTCACGCACTCGTTCCTCTCTCAATGTGAGATGCGATAAGATGAGATGACATTATCCGCACATCTCCCATCATGCCAAACGACACAGATGTGCCACTGTCGGCGTGCGCTCTGGGACGTGGCTCGCGCATCTCCCTCGCTACAGTCTACTCCTTCATGTGTGTTCTGGGAACCATCCTCAACCTCCTGGTGATCTATTTGGTGGTGACGTTCAAGAAGCTCCGCACAGCCAGTAATGCGTTTATCGTGAACGGCTGCGTGGCTGATCTGCTGGTTTGTGCTTTCTGGATGCCCCACGAAGCAGTGGCCACCTCCACTGGGACTTTTTTGGTGATCGGTTACCAGGCGTTCAAAGAAGCGCTGCTGTTTCTGGGAATCACCGTGTCGCTGCTCTCCCACTCGCTTATTGCGGTCAACAGGTACGTTTTGATCACCAAAACCCCTGCTGTGTATCAAAGCCTGTATCAGAAGAGAAACACCGAATGGATGATTGCAGGATCGTGGTTGATCTCCTTGGGCTCCTTGTTTCCGTGGATCACGTCCTTTCGGTATCCGCCCGAAAGGTGTCGGGATGCTGAAGATGCTTCGTTTGCGAAGGGAACATTGTTGTCTGTTTTGTCCAGTCGGTTTGCTACTGGTACACTTGCGTTTACTATCATCGGACAGACTTTGGTTGTGGTGTACTGCTACTTTAAAATCTTCCGCCGAGTGCAAATAAGTGTGAAAAGAGTCAGTATTTTGAATTTCCAAATCGTGAACAACCTTCCTTATTCGTTCCCCAGAAAGGACAAGCGACTCGGCTTTTACGTTCTCGCAGTGTGCTTTATTTTTATTCTTACGACCGAGCCGATTTTTTGGGTTCTCGTCGCGGGACTCTTCGCCCCCGTGTCCGTGGTGCTTTGGACGTCAACGTGGATTGTGTTCTGCACTATATTCGTGTCCAATCCTTTTCTGTACACCTGGAAGAACGAGGAGTTTCGTAAATCCTTCAGGTCTGTGATGAGAGGAGACTTCTTGCGGGGATCCACGGTTGGAGTCGAGCCCATCACCATCAATGCTATTTCTCACATCTTCCCCAGACAAAACAGCCGCAGGGCATTTCTGGGTGAGATGAACTGAGCTAGAGCTGCGAAAGCTTACGACTAGTACTGTGGCCAAATTTCGCTCGTGCCTGTCCAAGATGCTTCTACAGTCTGCTGGTGATTTTTCAGTCACAATGAGCTGCATGTGTTTTGTAAAGATTTTGTAACCTTTTTTTCTTGTGGAAGTTGAAGTGTGAAGTGTTTTTTGCACAACTGTGAAGGCTTCACTGCCACTTTTTAAATGAGAAATGTTTATGAATGTTCAAATAAATCTGAAAAATCTCAACTTGTGTTGTTTCTCATCTTTTTTTTTTTTAATAATTTTTTTTAGTAAAATTAATATTATGATTTAATATTACTTTTATATAAAATAATTTTATTTAACCGTTATTTTAAAGTGTTTTAAAATATTGTTTTAATTAATACTGTATTAATATTATAAAATGCTTGTTTATTTAGCAGTGCATTTTATTTAATATATAAATGCTTATTTTATCTAATAGTGTATTTTATGTTTAATGTGAATTATATTCATATTTTGAATTAATATTCATAAAGTAGATTAATAATATATAAAATGATTATTTTTTTAAAAGTGCATTTTTATAAGTTTGTTTAAATTGTTAATTATATTAATAGATTTTATTTTGAATTAATATTCATAGTGTAATAATATTATATAAAATGCTTAGTTTATTTAACTTTTATTTAACATGTTTAAAATGGCAATTACTATATATATTATTTTGAATTAATATACATAAAGTGTATACAGTTATGTAAAATGCTTAATATTTAATAGTGCATTTTATTTTAAAAGCCTGTTTAAAATGTCAATTATATATTATAAATATTTAGCTTTGAATTAATGTACATAAAGGACATTAATAGTTATATAAAATGCTTAATATTTTATTTAATAGTGCTTTTTATTAAACAGCATGTTTAAAAAGCAGTTATATTAATATATTTGATTCGGAATTAATTAGTGTTGTCAAACGATTAATCACGATTAATTGCATCCAAAATAAAAGTTTTTGTTTACATAATATGTGTATGTGTACTGTGTTTATTTATTATGTATATATAAATACACACAAATATAGTATAAGTTTTGAAAATATTTACATGTGTGTATATATATTTATATTATTATATTTTATACTGTATATAAATATATTTAATATATAAAGATAACATATTTTTCTTAAATATATAGCCTACATGCATGTGTTTGTATTTATATATACAAAATAAATATATACAGTACACACACATATATTATGTAAACAAAAACTTTTATTTTGGATGCGATTAATCATGATTAATCGTTTGACTGTACTAGAACTAATATTCATAGTGTATTAGTAATTTGTATCAAAAGCTTAATATTTAATAGTACTTTTTATTTAACTGCTTGTTTAAATGTCAATTATATTACTATATTTTATATATTTATGGCATCAAGATAACATGTAATTTAATAATTTTGTTTAGATTTTCAGCACCAATTAAATAGCCAAATCTCTTATGTTTCTTTTCTTTTCAATTAAAATGTTATACATTTTACATATTTTTATTAATTTTTTAATAAAATGCACTGCTAAATAAACAAGCATTTTATAATATTAATACAGTTATACATTTTAATTGGTGCAAGAACATCTGCGATGTAGCAAAGTTCAGTGGAGAGAATGGGATTTTTGAACCCTGTTGACATGGTGATAAAAAGTTACATCCAGCCGTATCCGCACTTAAACACTCGCTTACATAACAAGACTCTATTGTTAAAACCTGAGCAAGCATCTGTGCGAGCGTCCTGAAAGATGACAGATTTATTGGCTCAAAGTAAAATGGTACAAGTGGAAAGCAGCATTATAAAACATAATTCACTATAAAAACATAATACAATATTTTTATAATTTTAATTGCATAGGGAAATCTTTTAATTACACATTTGCATAAATTAATAAAATATATTCAAATGGATAAATTAACTTCTAAGAAGTAATTAAAATAAAAATACCTCTTTAAAATAAATCAGTTAGGCTACATAAATCACCACAGCCTCTACCTCCGTGATTTTAGCTGCTTCTTGAAGATTCAGTATTTCTGGGAAAATAAATTATATGCCCAAGCTTATAAAAACATCAGCAGTTATCTTTAATATGGGATCAGTCACTTGTAGTTCATAATGGAAACCTTATCTTCAAAGTGTACACAAAGTAATTTCCTGTAATTGGGAAGAACCCCTTCAGGACAGCAGAGGGAGCCTGTGGAGGGACGGAGAACACAAAGCATTTAGGGCTGGGGAATTCCTCCATGGTTTATTTGGAGTACCGAGGAGGTGGGTTACAATCCCACCCCCTTCTCCTATAAATGAGATCCAGAGCTGAATGAAAGAAAGCACATTAACTCAGTTTTGCTCTCTTGGAGCTCTTTGAATGTTCTTCAGAAGTGGACAGCATGGATTCAGTTTTACTGTTGACTTTGCTTCTGCCAGTTGCAGGTAAGTTTATTAATTTACTTTAGGCTTTCTTGCAAATGTCAGTATTTTAACTACGTATGCTAAGTAACCTGAATATTTTAACATATTTTAGAGTCTAACCATCTGCTCTTCTTGTAGGCATTGCAGCTTAAGGGTTATTATAGTTAACTACAACTAACCTAAAATAAAACCATTACAATTTTTTTTTTTCTTTTTTTTTTTTTTTTTGGTTACTTAAATGTTAACTGAAATAAAATATATTTTAAAAATATATATATTTTAGCTAATTGCCAAAGCAACATTTTCATTTAAATTTTGCTTAACTAAAATTGAAATAAAAAGTATATAGACATATTTCATTAAAACAAAAACTACTAAAAATGACAAAAACACAACAAAATTACTAAAACTTTAACAAAAATTTAAACGAAAACAAATATTAAAAAACATATATGCTGATTTGAGCATTATAAAACATCTTTACTTTATATAAGACATATGCAAATTATTTGATGTTTGTATTTACATAATTGTGCATTATAATGTTTCCTCTTTAGTCAGTTGCTTTGTAAATGTGTGCATTTTTAGTTATTGATGCGCAGAAATTCTAATAATGTAATATTTTAACTACTTTATTTAATATTGTGAGCATTATAAAACAAAATTCTCTATAAAAAATAATATAACAATATAATAATATAGTGATGAACTAATGGGCAATGTTCTCTTGAATAGTTGTTTCCTACGTACTGGACCTGCCGTCCCAAGTTCTGTTCAAAGTGGGCGAGAGGAGAGAGTTGACTTGCAGCATGTCTTCTTGCCCGGAGAAGGTGAAGTTTGTTTGGACCGCATTAGAAGACAGTCCGCTATTCGCCACTGCTGATTCACGGGACAAAGAATCTGTGATGGTCTTTGACAGTGTGAAGAAGAATCACGAATTCACCATACTGTGCAAAGCAACCTGTGGAAAGGAGACAAAACAGGCCACAACAAAGATTAAAGTTTATTGTGAGTTCATTAAATATTTTCAGTTTCGTTATAGATTCAGCAGGCTTCATAATGCACTGTTAGTGAAGACCAGGATAAGTTGTCACAACTTTTACTCCAGTAAATATTTCTCAAAGTATGTTTAATACTGGATTACTTAAAATTATAGACTATTTAACGGATTTAGAGCAAATATGACTCAAATCAATTTATGAGAGCGCAAATATGTGACCCTGGACCTCAAAACCAGTCATAAGTAGCACGGGTAGCAATAGCCAACAATACATTGTATGGGTCAAAATTATCGATTTTCCTTTTATGCCAAAAATCATTAGGATATTAGGTAA
This sequence comes from Spinibarbus caldwelli, assembly GCA_039654775.1. Lineage (NCBI taxonomy): Eukaryota > Metazoa > Chordata > Actinopteri > Cypriniformes > Cyprinidae > Spinibarbus > Spinibarbus caldwelli. Next base: position 15,716,332 of record CM077230.1, on the reverse strand, counting down.
AGATCATGTTCCATGAAGATAGTTTGTAAATTTCCTGCTGTAAATATATCAAAACTTTATTTTGATTAGTAAAATGCATGGCTAAGAACTTCATTTGAACTTTAAAGGCGATTTTCTATTGTATCTTGGCCAAATATTGTTATATTCTAACAACAACAAAAAAAATCTCAATCTCAAAAAATTGACACTTATGACTGGTTTGTGGTCCAGGGTCACATATGTAAAAAGGTAACCAATGTTTTGGCCAATTTGTGTAATTATAACGTCCAAAACCTTATATTTATTGAGATATGTGACGTCTGGCCTCGGTCTCTTTTATTTATTTATTTTTTTATGCTACATATGAATCACATAAGCATGAAATATCTAAACTCGTTTTATAGTTTGTTTTTGCTTGTTGACTAATATTTAAATCTTGGAATCCATTTCAGCTTTTCCAAGAGACCCAGTTATATCTGGATATGATAGCTTGAAACTGGGTGAGAAAAACGTCTTGCGCTGTGAAGTACCTTCTATACACCCTTCAGAGTTGCTTGAAGTGGAGTGGCTGTATGAAGACAAAGTTCTTCATACTGATGGGGGAGAAGCCGAAAGAGATTCATTTACTTTTACATTCACACCTTCTAATGAGGATGATGGGAAGGCAATAACATGCAGAGCATCACTCCATGTGGATGGTATGCCAGCTGATGAGATGACCAAGAAAACCTCTGTACCCATGACAGTTCTCTGTAAGCTACACTTGCATACTGTTTATTATTAACATTAATTATTTTTAAATTAAACCCAAAATGGATGTGGGAATTATACCTCCTCTCTGAAGAAGATGACCTCCATGATCATTAGTTTTTCTCATTGCTTTCACAGCTGCACCGCATAATGTTAAAGTATCTGGAGTGACCGCCGTCCTGCCGGGATCCAGTGTAATTTTGACCTGTGAGGCCGAGGGCAAGCCAAAGCCTGCGTTTACATGGACGGCTCTTAAACCAGATGGCCGGTCTGTGGAAATGGGAAAGCATCAAGATCTCTTCATGCAAGATGTGTCCTTATCGGATGCTGGTACTTACCAGTGTGATGTTACCAATGACTTGGGAAGTCAAAATGCCAGCGTTTCAGTAGTCGTTCAAGGTTAGTGGTTCATTTAAAGGCATAGTTCAGCCAAAGTTGAAAATTCTGTTATTAATTACTCACCTTCATGTCGCTCCAAACCTGTAAGATCTTTGTTCATCTTCAAAACACAAATTAAGATATTTTTGATGAAACCTGAGAGCTTTCTGACCGTGCATAGACAGCAACGCAACTGAAAAGGAAAGGTAGTAAAATAGTCCACTGACAGGGAAGAGAAGAAATTGTTGAATAAAGTTGTTGTTTTTGTTTTCTTTGTGCGCAAAAAGTATTCTCATAGCTTCATAAAATTACAGTTGAACCACTGATGTGACTATTTTAATGATGTTTATACTACTTTTCTGGGCCTTGAACGTGGTAGTTACGTTGGTGTCTATGGAGGGTCAGAAAGCGCTTGGATTTCATCAAAAATATCTTAATTTGTGTTCTGAAGATGAACGAAGGTCTTGTGGGTTTGGAAGGACATGAGGGTGAGTAATTAATGACAGAATTTTCATTTTTGGGTGAACTATCCCTTTAATTCTTTAAACGTCTAATTTCAGTGAGAGCCAATAGCCTAGATGGCAGCACTCTGACCTGAGTTCGATCTATTTAAAGGCAAAACTGCCAAAAAACATTTTTAAAAAAATTTCTAATTTCGAGCATTGTTTTGCTCCCAATTAAACAAATTTTTGAATTTCTTGGCAGCACCTCCTATGGATACCATCATTGTAGCAAGTCCACAATCCACTCTGAAGGAAGGACACTCTGTGAGCATTTCCTGCAATTCCAGCGGTGTTCCAGTGACACACGTGGTGCTCAGCAGGAGGGTGAACGGTGTAAAAACAGAGCTAACATCTAGTGAAGGGGCTGAAACATCAGTTACCATTGATTCCGTCGAGCTGGCCGACTCTGGCATGTTTGTGTGTGAGGCTTTCAATGATTATGGCAGTCAGGAGACCACTCTCAATCTAACTGTTGAAGGTAAGACCTTAAACATCTGGGATTAGTGGATATTGTTAGTACAAAAATTGGTCTGTTGAGTGCAGTTACAATGTGGGTTGTAATAGTGTATAAATCAGAAAGGCATAATCAATTGTAGTCTTTTATCTCTTAAAGATACTCTGAGAGTGATGAGTAACACTTACACAGATTATGGTTCCTCATCTTAAATATGAGCTTGAAGTTCAATGCTTTGCAAATTCAGTTTTAGGCACCAACTCAAAATTAGTCTTTTTTTCCCTCATAGCTCATTTGCTCGAAGTGGCGCTACAACCGGAAGGCGAAGTTGTGTTGGAGAAAGGCTCTGGCCTGATCCTCTCCTGTCAGGCATCAGGTTGTCCTCAACCCAAGTTCTCCTGGAAGAATCTTTCAAATATGACGATCCTCAGGCGATTTAAGACAGATGGCTTCCGGTCCCAGCTGGTTTTCGATCTAGCAGAGTTGGAAGATGAGGGAACTTACCTTTGTGAGGTCACGTGTGGCTCAATCAAGAAGTCCAAACAGACAGAAGTAAAGGTGTTTTGTAAGTATCTTGAAAGGTTTACCATCCAGTCTCAAGTTTACATAAAAATTGTCTTTATTGGGAAAAGGTCCCCAAGCATTATACTGATCCTCAGCTCTGGACCTCGAGATCCAGTTTCCTGCAGAGTTTAGCTCCAACCCTAAACAAACACATCTCAACAAGCTAACCAAGGTCTTCATGATTAGTACAAAGTTGCAGGTAGATGCGTTTAATCCAGGTTGTAGAAACTGGATCTTAAGGTCCAGAGTTGATGACCCCTGTACTAAATAGATGAATGGAGAATGTATAATCAGTTTTCATAAAACGTTTTCAACATTTGAATGTGAAATGTGCCATTTCTACATCACTAGCATCACCAGATGGAATCGCAAGAGTTTTCCAAACATTCCCCACATCTACCATTGGTCAATGAAACAAATTATACTGTCCAAACCTCATTGAGCCAAAATTGCTGTGTTAGGCTAGTTGAGATGCTCAAACAAAAAAGTTTAATAAGAGACTAAAAGATTTAAATAGAAAACTAGTTAATCTTACTGTCAAAGTAAGAGTTCCCTTCCCTTTAACGTCTCAGAGTTTGAGTTGCAATTAACCAACTGTTTAAACGTGAGTCAACTGTGAAGAGTAATTCAGTCTCTTGAAATCTCTTTGTGGAAAGATTTTTTTTTTAAAAAAAAAGCTCTTTTACACTGATTTGATGCAGGGAAAGAAGCATTTATTATATTTTCTATAATGAGAAACACTTGAGAGGTTATCAAAATGGATAAAGTTGTCAAGATTTAATACTCCTCTGATAGAAACATTATTGCTTTTGAGGTCATAAAGACTTCCTTAAAATGTTCTGTGGCTCTCGGCACAAAACAACTCTTAGAATGTGCGAGGGAATGCTGCTTTGTTTACATTACATGTTGTACTACATATCGATCAGCTGTCGTTATCCAAGGTTCTTCTTAATCTTGCTGTGTTTATTAGTCAGTGCATATTTATACTTGAAAATGCTTAGATGTTCCATTTTCTTCTCTTATCAGCATTTCCAACAAGTCCTGTCGTGAAAAATTCTGGACCTTCTCTGGTGGGAGAGATAATGAAATTGACCTGCACTGCTCTGGAAGTTTTCCCGGCCAACCTTTTCCAAATCCTGTGGATGGATGGAGAGCGAGAAATGCATTCGGAAACTGGGTCATTTTCAAGTGGTACAATAAATCTGACTTCAGTGTATTCTTACCATGTAAACACCGAAGACCAGGACAAACGCATCACCTGCAAAGTTTTTCTGGAAATGCGTGGTGTGCCAGCAGGTCAAGCAGTAAAGACGGCATCTACTACACTGTCCGTTCACTGTAAGTCAAGGTATTTCTTTGTTTCTTTTAAATATGAATTTGCCTTGGCTTTTTAAACATTGTGCTCTTTTTACAGATCCCCCGAGAGCAACCACAATTACTGTGAGCCCACTGACGGAGTTGAAGGAAGGAAAATCCGTGAGCATTTCTTGCCATTCCGACAGCTTTCCAGTGGGGCATATGGTGCTGAGCAGGGTGATGGATGGCGTACAAACAGAGCTAATGACCAGTGATGGGCTTGAAACACTGTTTACCATCCCTTCGGTCGAGCTGGATGACTCTGGCGTCTATGTTTGTGAAACTTCTAATGTGTATGGAAGCCACAACGATAGTGTGGAGATTACCGTGAAAGGTAAGTTACTAATTACATCCGGTCAAAATCAATCAGTGGCCACAGTATCAACATGTTGTATTGTTTGAAATATCAAGTTATTTGAAATAAATTCAAATTTTTTAGAGTGCCTTGCTCTCCGTTTTGCCTCGTTCTCCTTTTCAAATAAATTTAGGTAAATTGTGTTTTTTCTCTTATTAAGTTTATCCTGTCTAGGCAACTGACAATTATTATGCCTCTCTTATCTCAGCACCACCCAGGAATACAACAGTGGAGATCTTTCCATCCACTGATGTTCAGGAGGGGCAGAATATCACCATCTGTTGCCACTCCGTGAGCTTCCCTCCTCCTACGGTGGTCCTCAGCAAGCTGGATAGTGAGAAAAATGTCTACTCTCTTGATGGTGTATTCCTGCTGATCAACCTCACTCCTAATGACACAGGCCTTTATCAGATCAATGTCACCAATGACCTGGGCTACGAGACTGAGATTTTCAATATTAGTGTGATGGGTGAGTAAAACTGGTTGTATATCATATCAAGTTAATGTATTTATGAGTACACTGACTACATTTAGTTTGTGAATTAACACCCTGTCCTAACCAGACATGACACGACCAGTCAAGTTTTGCACAAGTAACTTGTTCAAATTGACAAAATCCCAAACAATCGGAGCATATTTGATGCTTAATGTACATTTATGTGAAGAAGGATTTTGTGGCCAGTGGTCCCAAGGTGTGACCAAAATTGAATACTGTGACATTTGACGAGGATCAGACTTGTTATGTGATATCCGGCATCAATTGCGTCGCTTCACTGATCCCTGACATAAGTTGCGTTGCTTCAGTGCCATTCACAACTCCTCTCCCATGGCCTGATGGGATAGTAAAGTGTCCATCAGATGTGCACTTCGTAATCTCGGTGGAAGTAGTGGGCCATCCTGGTACTTTTCGCCTTCTGTTTTATGAATGGGAATTTTGGACATATTACTCTTTTCATATTCAGTTTTTTAGTCAGGTTATACGCCACATTGAAAGTGACACTATTGAAAATGAGGCTATGAGGAATAGGCTTACTTCTTTACAATGGCATGTGCTGAATAAAATCATAGATCATGTAATTTTGCACAACTTTTTTGCTTTGACATTTCGTCAGCTGAGCAATCTGTTTTATTATACGATGATACAAACCATAGAACACACTGTACTTCTATCCCTCACAGTCTCATTTTCTTTCCTGTCAAAAATTTAATATGGTGCTACCCTGAGGTACCATGTCAAAACCTAAGGGTAGATTGACAAAATGTCTTATAGGTTTTCTCAATTGCAGTTTGTTAGGACAAGCGAAAAAAATTATTTACAAACATTTTACAGCATATTTCATATTTGCCAATCTCTTTGACTTTTCATTACAGAGAAAAGAGTCAACCCTCCATTAGGCTGGAATGACTTTCTAATCCCTGCAATTTGCCTGGGAGTTGCTGCTGCGCTGCTCGGTGTTGTGGTGTACATGTGGAGTGCTAGAAAGAAGGGATCATACGACCTTACAAAGTGCAATCTGAGCACTGTGTAGACTGTATTTACATTCCATGGACTGTTTTGGAAGCAGCTACGCTCGGCTGAACTGTCTTGTCAGGGCCCAGGGCCTCCCTAAAGCGAGAACTGCAGGTGACTGGATTCATCACCTTGAATATCAGGTGACAATAACCCAGCTGGATGGGAACCTGCATTCTCCACAGCCAGAGACAATCAATGTGACCGTGATTTGCCACGCATCCCCAGAGGAAGGAAATCGAACCGGAGCGTTTTCTTTGTGGTCTTTGTGTTGGGAAGTGTCAGCTGTTTTTGAGACCACCTTGTCTGCACTTAAAGAAGTGTGAAAGTCTAAGCTTCAAATACAAATGAAAAACTGGGAATTATAGATTAGAACATTTTAGCATTACGAGAAAATAACCACCAAGTTTTTATTGAACTGTTTGGTACATTTTAGATGTCTATAACAGCCTGTCTGATGTACCGAAGTAGATATTGTGTCCTAAAAAAATATGTATTTAATTATGTGTGAAGTTTTGTCAAATGCTTTCATTTTCATATTTATTAAACTAGGTTTCTGTCATTTGATCTGGAAAAGTGTTTTATGGGAAAATCCAGGGAAATTTTAGTTACAGGAATCCACAGCTTCGATTAAAGCTTCACTTTCTCTTTCACTTTTACTGCAATGTTATTCTTTCCATCCAGCACAATAAAGGTGGGATGATTTGGAAAGGTGTATTCACACAATATATGTACAAGCCATTTCCAAAATTCCAACAAGACAGGAACAAGTTGATCAAAACAAGAACTAACACACCTTCCAAAAATAAACCACTCCATATTTGTGCCTCCATCCTTTCAAGACCAATCAGACCTTCTGAAAACACCCCTATCTGGTTCCCATATATTTTGGCCTGCAAATTAAGACCAAACGATTAAAAATCGAGTTCTTTTTTAGTGTCTTATATTGATTTTTTTTTTGTCAGGGTTGCTATAAAAAGCTGTTGCCATGGTGACCATCCAGATGCAATGGGAAAGTAGGGTGGGTTGTGTTTTCATGTTCCACGGGGAAAAGAAGGAGAAGCAAAGGTGCGAATGGAACTGTGTTCTCTCAGAAAGATGGAGGGCCACTCACCCATTTCTTTTTTTAACCTCTTCATATTAAATTTAGTACAATCTTTTTGAAGAACCAGCTGTAAGTAATGTTCTTGCTTAAGAAAAGTGGCAGTATTTTATCATACTTGTGCTAATATTTGTCTTTGTTTTGACACTATTCCTCATAAATGTTCCCAAAGAGGCTAGTGTTTGACTAAGTATGAGTAATAATAGTGATGAACGACTAACTGAAATCCTGATGTGTTTTCCGGTAAAACACTTACCACGTCCTTATGCCTGTTGTACTTGAAGTGTTTTTGAACATGGTGATTATGTGAGAATTGTGTGTTAGTGGTGTAAGTGCCAACCTTGTGAACCTACCATCAGAGTAATTGGATGATGGTCAAGAACATATCATTCTTGTTCTCAGAGTCTGTTTGCTGACATCTGATTTTTTGAAGTGACTCATATTTGAAGGAATGCTTCAAGAGTGATTCGTCTTATAGTTTCTAGTTTTTAGCAGGGCTTCAGACAAAACAAATGCCAATGGGTACAAGAGTAAAACATTTAGGACCCATATGACTTTTTTTAAGTGTGTAATTATAGAATTGCTTGGTACAAATGGTTGTTCAGACCAGTCTGTAGACTGATGTACTTTGAGTAACAATTCCTAGTTCATTTTGAATTGAAAAACGACTCGCGGAATTCATCAGCTGCTCTAAATGATTCACTGACTACATGAATATGACTCAAACGGATAAGAGTTCAACATATTTATCTTAGTGATTAAAAAGAACTGCTTCATAAGAGTTGTTTGTTCGTGAATCATTGCGTGAAGAAAACACTGGCGCACACTCTAATAATGAGGTGATATTTAAAGATAACTGATATCTGATATACTAATTATATTATATGACTAGTCTAGGTTAGATTTTTTTAAGCTGTTGTTTTTCTTGTCGCATTTGGTAATATTTAGCCCTTATGAAAATTAACCATAGTTTTATTGTAGTTAAAGTGTAATAACCATGTTTTTTTGGCAGATTGATTACCATTTGTATAACCACAGTTTTACTACAAATAACATGGTTAAACTGTGGTTAATTTTTGCAAAGGAGGTCATGTTCTTAAGATCTGATAAGTGAGATCTGGTTATTATTTAAATATTCATATGTTTCTTTCCTAATTGGTGAAATTAAGATGAACAAAGCCCTAACACTGGCCTGCATTTACAACGGGTATAAATGATACCTCAAAATATGGTTTGTTGAAAATGGGTCCTAAAAATCCAGCAAAATAGTACTTTTAGATCAGTTTAGATTCTATTGAATTTAACACGAATGAAAAATCTGAGATCACATAATTTTTTACAACTTTAATTTTTTTTTAATTTTTTTTTTTTTAGGAAAGACGTTTCTTCAGCAGAACAAGCATATTGTTAAAGTAAAATCCACTGAATGCACTGTACTTCTATCCCCCCAGTTTTCAATTCTTTAAAAATTAAACATGGCACAACCTGACTAAGTTCTATTGTAATAGAAAGTGGGCACTTTCGTTTCAGACCAGAAACCACCTTATCAACCACATAGCAGCATTTAAAACACCTTAGCAACTGCCTAGCAATGCCCTAGCAAACACATGCTGATTTTTTCAATTTAATTTTCCTCTAAAGCACCATTAAAGTGAATCACAGTATCATTGTTTGCTTGTTTTTTGTTGACCATTGTGGCGGTCCCTGACAGTTACAGTATGGTTTTTGTACTCTGTTTACTTAGACAAGGGTAATGAACCACTGCGATGACATTTAGCACAAAACCCCTCCAAGGACGAGAAAGATTGATGGTTTATACAGCTTGCAAAGGCACCATTATTTTAAAAGCTTTCTTATGAAGAGTTTTGCAAGACTGTGACACATTCTAACCCCCGGGCCCCTAAAAGCTCCTGCTTATGCAACCCTCCGGTGAAAAAGAACAGCAACAATGATTTGTGCAGAGACCTGGCTTTTTTAATCACTTAACGACACTGGTATTTCCTGGTTCTCAGCTGCTGTGTGGACACTGAACATCTCTAGAGCGTAGCGGCTCTAAACGCCTCCACTCCAGCTTGTTTGTTTGATTGCCGTTTAAAGAAAAACAGAATATTTATGGAGATGAACCCCCTGGTTCAGCATTTGACCCAGTGTCTCTGCATTCTTGCGGCGCATCCTTTGCCGATGTAGCAGATCAGCAGTTTTTTTTTACAATATCCCCAGTGTCTTTTCCAAGAGATCTGTTGTGTTTTTATTGTTTACCTTATGTATTTGCATTTCTTTGGGCACTGGTACATTATAGATACACACAAACAGATGCAGATAAGCACTAAACTGCACGCAGCTGCCACACAGGTCTATCTGCGTATTAAACGGAAGATGATCGAGGAATGTTTCATTTGGCTGGCAAGTTTATCAGTGCCGGTCAGATGAGTATTCTTTTCATCAATAGACTGTTTCATGCTGACTCCCCAAATGTTGCTTTTGAACTTCAGACAGCACTGAGTGATATGCAATAAAACTTCCCATGTACTGTAGTTTTGTAAGACAACATCCGTATTGATGCAGTAACATCAGTTTTGTTTGTCAAAACTTGGACTATTTCATGTAAATATGGCAAAAAAGATGCAAATATCAGTCTGGATATCTGACTGTGATTCTGCCATAAGCATGCATATAAGAAATACGCATAAAAATGCCTTTGTTACAGTAGCAACAGTTCATAAATGCAGACGTTATGAATATAAAAGTAGTTAATAAACTGAAATTGTAAAAACCAAGATAAATAAAATAAAAATATTTTAAATAGTTTAAATTATAATTTAATAACATATCCTATGACATAAATATCTCCCACATAAACCATTCGAAAACAGGCAAATCCTGTTTTCAAGTAACGCATAAACTAGACTTAATAGATAAGTTTGCATGCCTACATATTTAGCCTACAAGAGTGGTCTATTTTTATTTTCAAAAATGATCTTGAATATCCACTGCCCTCTCTGAGCTCTGGCCCCATTCTTGTGAAACGTGTGTGTTTTCCACCTCAACACAATGAAAACATCAAATGTAAATCTTTCCGTTGTCATTGGCATTTCTTCAAATTTTGTCAGGATGCATAATGCATCCATGATATAACATGTTATAAACCTCATGTCGCTCCACAGGAAGCAGAGGTTTGCAGACTCTATCAGCATGTATTCCGGAGCACAGCCTGACCCACAATACGGCTGCGTGACATTCCTAGGTATACGGGGTACATCTTGAAGACAGTGATTATGAAGACATACTTGGCGTGAAGCTCGAGTTGCTAACCTCAGCACAAGCTCTGTCAACCACAGTACAAACTGTGCTTCAGTTGTTCAACCACTGTGACGCTATGACCTGAAGACCTGCCTGTCAGAAAAATATATTTATAGACTTTCTATGTGGTCTTAAAATACTTTTTTTTGACCCTGTTTATTCATTTTAACCAGAACATTTAGAAAACTTCACAGAGATTAATCATTATTAGAGGCTACCGACCGACCGCAATGTTTGTTCTACACACATGAATATCTCAAATTATACACTTTTTTTTTTTTTGAGGAGATACTGTTATTTTTCTAACCAATTGGACTTTTGAGTTATTCACGTAGTGGACAATAAACCAGACGAAAAATCCCATAGACTTGAAAGAACCACATGACCAGAGGTGTAAAGTATTGGAGTAAATGTTACTTTATTACTGTACTTGAGTATCTTTTCGGATACTTTGTAGTTTTACTGAGTATCAAAGATATTAGCAACTTTTACTCTCTACTTCACTATACATTTTTCAACGAGTATCTGTACTCTTTACTCAACTACATTTGAAATGAGTGTTGCAGTTACACATTACATTTTGCATGGCACCTAGCTTTTCTGCAGCAATTTATTTCTGCTGCAAAAGATGTGATATCGCCAACTATAGGGCACTGAAAGTCTTGTGCGTTTTGCCCTTACTCACCCAAACTTGTCAACAAGGCTACTTTAGGTGAATGTGAGCTCCTTAACAAGTAGTTGTGAATCACAAGTGTTTTATATGACTGCAGCTGGCAATGAGGCTGAAACCAGCACATCCAGTGCAAGAGGACTTTGACTTTTTAATAAAATTTTTTAATTAATTTTTCATATTTTTTTTTTTAATTTTATTTATTCATTGCAATTTTGAGGTGTTCAGTTTTATTTTGGTTTTATAAAATAAACTAGGGCTGTCGCGATTCGTCGATTTTATTCGACTATTCGATTTTTAAAAATCCTCGACTTCGTTTTGCTCATGTAAAACACATTATTAGACTGTTTTCCAAGGCTGCATGATATACTAACCCATTTAAAAATCATAATTAAGCATAATTGTGAATTCACAAATGCTACAATTTAATTAAATAATTATATGCAATGCAGTTCTAATACAGTATATGCGCTTTAATCATTTACATGCGTGTAGGTTAAGTGCGTGCCTCTCACAGCGGCTCCGTTCACAGTAGTTCCACAGAAACTGATATCATTTACATGTGAACTCCATCTCTGCATGTTGTTGTGAGTTTGGGTTTATTATAAAGCTCATGTGGGAACGCAACGTGCGCCATTTCATCAGATTTGTAAGGTAAATCATTTATAAATTGATGCAAACACAGGAGAATACATCGCGGTTTCAGAATAAAAGCTCAAACCCTCATACTGAGTTTAACACATTTTGATGTCCACATATTCATTTAATTACAGTGGCTATAGCATTTCTGTCCTAAAGAAATGGCCAAATATTAAAGATGAAGTGGACATTTGAATTAAATGGTGCTTGGTAAATATTAAACAAGGATTAGATCGCACAGTAATGTGTAAAAACAATCGTCAGGCCGTTGAAGCCCCCTGCAGGCCTTTGTTGTAATCCGTGATCTACATTAGCTCTATAGCAGGGGTGTCAAACTCAGTTCCCGGAGGGCCACAGCCCTGCACAGTTTAGATGCAACCCTAATTAAACACACCTGATCCAGCTAATCAAGTCATTAAGGCTTATTTGAAAACTACATGTTATGTGTGTTGGAGCAGGGTTGGAACTAAACTGCAGGGCTGTGGCCCTTCCATTATTTTCTGGATTCCATTTGAATGGTTCCATTAAATTTTAATAATCAAAAGTATCTCCAATTAATTGATTTTATTAAAAAAAAAAAAATTATAGTGTCATTCTTACACTATAATTCTGAACTTGGATTTCAGTGATTTGGACTATGAGATGGACACTTGCTTCTTGCACTCTATGTTGCACTTTACTTTTGCTTTATAATAATAATAAATTTTATTTGGTATAGCGCCTTTAAAAGAGTACTTTCTCAAAGTGCTGAGATTTCGATTAGATTAATCGATTAATCGATAAATTAGTCGACAGATTAATCGAAATAAAAATAGTCGTTAGTGGCAGCCCTAAAATAAACGTCATTGCTCTCCTCACAAATAAGCTCTTTCTTGTTTGTGTTACATGTTCTCTGTGTCTTGTCTTTTATGTCACTTCCTGCCTCCCGTAGTTTTTGTAGTCAGTTTGTATCTTATCTTGTTCAGCTTGTTAGCCTCCTATATATATATATATATATATATATATATATATATATATATATATATATAGATAGATAGATATATAGAAAGATAGATAGATTGATAGATAGATATAGATATATAGATAGATAGCCCTAGTGTTTCTTTAGTTCTTTGTGAGTTGTTGAATGTAATGGTTGTCTGTTTGCCTCCCATTCTGTTCTTTGTTCCCTTTGGTGTTTGGCTTATTTTTTGTTCCCCCCCCCCCCCCCCCCCCCCAAGTTTTCATGCCCCACTGACTCGCACTTTCTCTCTTTTTATCAGATACAACCCGACCAGAACAAGGTACATTTGTACCTTCCTCTTGTTTAATTTGCAGCTAATGTAGCCAAATAGAGGCCTCTCACATTTAATATCTCATGCTGTATTAAGGTGCACTATAAGCGATTTTTGCCAAACGATGTTGATATACGAAAGCACCAAAACAAACATGGCCACACCCCAACAGGACCTCGCCCCTATTTTGATATCTCCACCCCACATGTACATACACAACCCTGGCATAACGACGATCGTGGAAACAAGCGAAGATGACACACAAGCATATTCAAACAAAAGCCAACACAGATAAGTTGTGTGAAACAATGCAAAATCAACTTTACTCGCCTATCAAGAAGAAACAACGTGACCTCAGCGTCCGCTCCTTGAGTTCTCTCCACCACTGGAAAGCTGCTCCGATATTTACCGAAGAGGGTCCCACCTTTTGCCTGGTCGTAACCCTTCTTTTTAATGTTTTGTTCCTCTGTTAATATCCGTCCTGTACACTCAAATTGAGCGCTCTTTTCTCTCATTACATCATTACAAGACACGCCCCCTTACTGCTGATTGGCTGCAAGTGTGTTTTGTGACTCGGTCCGACACTGCGGTCAGAAGCGTTTTTCAAAAATTGCTTAGTGCACCTTTAAAGAGCTTGACAAAACTGCAAAACCTGCAAAACAGTTCTCTTAACAGCCTCAACAAAATATTATCGTTCGCTGGTGTGAGCGCTAATAAACAGCACCTTAAGTTCTTGGTGTGAACGGGCCTTAACTGTGAGAAGACATCCAATATAATTTAAGGATTTTGTATCCCACAAACATGCATTCGGTTGGGAAGAACAACTTGTTGAATTCAAAACCAGAAAAACGCCCACCATGTCTCGCAGGAGGAATGTTTTCGTTGTTTTTAAACAACGTCCATTTTAGGAGATGTTGCACAAGTCCTCACATTAACCATTGGTTAAACTGCAAACTGTGGCGTTCTGCAGCGCATCTAAGAGGTTATTATTAGAAAGAGCCTCAAGTCTGCTGATATTTCTGGACTAACAAAAGGCCGAGATTGGTCTTCTCATGCATATTAATGAGATTAGCCTAATGAATGAGATGTGTGATGTCTTGGAGAATGCAATCTCACTTTGAAGCCTCTCCCATGCCCTTTAAGATGCTCATACGTGTCAAGCTGCGATTCAACATAAGGATCCGATTGTTCGAATCAATTTTAATATGCATCAGTTCAAAAACTACTTTGGAGAGCTTGCATTTCAGCTGCACTAGAGTCAGTGGATCCTTATGCAATTATTGAGCAGCAAGAAACCAGTGTTTTTCAGATGATCAGCGTTATATAATAGCAGTGCCATTTCACATTTCTGTGTATCAGGGAAAGCATATTGTGAGCGTCTGGCGATCGTGGTCCACAGGCTGTGCTTGAGTTCCCATTCCTGTCTGCTGAAGCAGTTACCATGGGAACACCCTTTTTTCCCCTAGTATTGAGGGAGCATTGAAGTGTTGTTCTGAAGTATTTGAAATGCAGGTCTTGCACAGTTTAGCATTTAGTTCCTGTTCATCTCTGGGCGTTAAAACTTGTGTTTTACTAGCTATTTATTGCATTCAAGTCCTTTATTCTGCTTGAACACTTTATAATAGCCCAGGCCTACTTGTTTTATTTTTTTATTAACTCATTCATTTAATTTGTTAGTTATATGTAGCCTATAATTTATTTAGATTTATTATTTAAAGTTTAGAGAGCATAAAAAAGTCTGTTTTAACTTGATGATGAGATTATACCTCACGTTTTTACAGTAATGTATATCATGTTTTATTTGTGTTTCCTGTAACAACAGTCATAGATCTTTATTTCTCTTTATTAATATTCATTTTAAATTTTAAACTTTTTTAAAGGAATTTATTTAGGCTTATATTTTATAATGACCTAGAGTCTAGACCAAACATTTGTTATAAATTCAGTTTGAGAGAACAAATCCTTTTACTAAGTTTCCTCAAATCTCTGCGTAACTGTAATGGACCTACCTGAGAAAAGACTGACATCTGGTGGTGTTGTGCTTAAAAAAAAAAAAAAAAAAACAACAACAAAACAACAACCTCCAGCTGACTATATAACATATTTAAGAAATTGTCAGCTGATTATATATTATATATATTATATCAGATCAATAAATTCACACAAAACAGTATTAGCTGAAAAATATTTTATATTTATAAAAACATAGAGAACTTCTGCCTTTTGTGTTGATAGAAGATATTTCACAATATTAAAAAAATAAACTAATTAATTAAAATACTCATAGTACACCAATTAACATACATCTGTGGAACCTTATATAACAATTCTTAAAATATTAAAATGTTAATTTATTTAATTTATTCATGACATTAAAGCAAAAAATACACAAGAAATTATTTTTGGGTATTTCTGCAACTGTTAAAAAAAATAAATGGATAGTTTTAAAAGGTTATTCAAATAAATAAATAATGATATTACATTACATTACAACTGTGCAAAGCAATGAAAAAAATTATATTGCTAAAAGGATATTTTTAATAATCAACTAAAAATATATGTTTAGAAATACTCAGATGTAACGAGTAATAAATAAGTTTATAAATTCTGTAACTATATAATAATATGTTGCTAACATTTATAAACATATATATTTTTTAAAAAAATATTCAGCTTTACTTATTTAGTAATAAAATAATAATCTATGAATGTCTACAGCCATATAATTTTTCTTATAAAATATTAAAATGTTATTTTATTTTTATTTTAAATAATTATAATTAATTCATTTATGGCATTAATACAAATAAATAAATAATATTTTTCCTGAAATGGTTAAAATTGTTGGATAGATTTAAAGTTATTCTAACAAAGAAATGAAGACATTAAATTATTTTGCATCTGTGTGTGAAAATGTCATGAAAGAATAATTAATTGCATTATTAGACTATTAGAAGGATATTTCGGTCGTAAATTTAACCTTGCATGAATTTTTAGCATGGGTGAATTAATAAATGAATGCATGAATGAACGATTCACTTCTAAACAGACCAAAATGTGTGAGTATTTCTAACACGGATGAGTGAATGAGGTTTCTGTTGGTTTTGTTTAATTGTAACGTTACTCTGGGTCAGTGCCATGACGCACGCGACGTCAGGACTCTCGGCAGTCTCGCGCCTCCAGACGCTCGCGAAGCCGCAGTGCTGCTCAACGGTTACCGGAGACGCTTGGCGGAAAAATGCTCCCGCTATCCATCAAAGATGATGAGTACAAGCCTGCCAAATTCAACCTGTTCGTCAAGATATCGGGCTGGTTCAGGTAAAGACGGCAAAATGTTAAATATTTCATTGAGTTTCACCCACAGCTGTCGGCTATCTGTGGCTAAGGCAGTTAGCATGCTAGCTAGCTCGCGAGACTTCATTAGAAATTAAAATTGGGTCTTTTAAATATCATTTATTTTTTTAAAAGCACAACTATTGTATGCTAAAAAGTTAATTTAACAGTTACAACAAAGAAGCAGACAGATTCAGCTAATTTTTCAGCCGGACAGATGTTAGCAGGACGAAGTAAACATTTGACACAACCTCTTTGATTTTACTTCATAAAATGTGTTAAAATCAAGAGATTATTTGGTCCACATGTCACTTTTTCTAGACCATTTTATGTCAGTAAACTACAGTAGTGTATTTGCTTATCTGTGGGTTGCTACAGCCAGTCTGTCTTGTCTGGCCACTTTATACATGAATCAGTCTGAAACCACTTTATTCTTTTGTCTTTGCGTCCTCCTTCCGCAGATCAATTCTTGCTGATAAAACCTCTCGCAATCTGTTTTTCTTCCTGTGTTTGAACCTGTCGTTCGCCTTCGTGGAGCTGCTGTATGGCATATGGAGTAACAGGTAACAGTAGGGAGACAAACACAAGGATATGCCACGTAGGTCTAAATGTGGGATGAGCTAGTGTGCTTTTGTTTTGGGCCCTAGCTTCTGTTTGCACTGTTTTGATTGGGGTTTCTGCCATGAGCTGTTATCAAGTCGTCCTTGAAGTGAGATTGACGGCTGATCAAAGTTCAGCAAATTCAGGATGTGTCTCATATTGAGGTGCCTATCTAGACAGCATATTTCTGCAGTGTTTGAACATTCAGATACACCTCTGATGCCTGAAAATGCATTTTAGATAGCAGATCTTACTTGTTTTTGAGAAACAGCTGGAATATTTTATATATAACTCTTGTGGGGAAAATCCAGTGGATAAAAGGAAGTGGCGTTAACCATATGTTTGCCATTGTATATTAACAACTATATGTCTTTCCATTTGTACATCGTGCATACACTTTAACTGAGGGTGTAACATTGTTGGTTTGGGCTTAATAAAAAGATTTATTTATATATCTGATTTTTTATTATCAGGTTGCACACACTTACAGTAGTTTGCAGTGACCAGAAGATATGTATTTTTTAGCTGATGTGATTTTAGGTGACATTGTAGTTAGAGATACAACGGAATTGAGCGTTTCAGCATTATGCAAATGACTCAATCCCACAATTTTATTTTGTTATTGTTGTTGTTTATTATAATAATTTATTTAATGTGCTATCTTTCATTTGATAATATTATGCAAAAAAATCGGAGTGCAGACAGTGAAGGTTTTATTATTATTATTATTATTATTATTATTATTAAATCAATAAAAATACCAGTAGTAATGAAATAGTTGTAATGTATAATAGTATACATTTTTATTTTTATTTATTTATTTTGCCAGTGTTGTTGTTTATAATAATTTATTTAAAATAATGATAATGTTATGCAGTTGATAATATTATGCAAATTGCACAATCCCTCAATTTTTTGTTATTGTTATTGTTTATTAGAATAATTTATTTAATGTACTATCTTTCATTTAATAATATTATGCAAAAAAAGACAATCCCATGAATAGGAGTGCAGACAGTGAAGCTTTTATTATTAGTTTTATTATTATTATTATTATTAATAATAGTACCAGCAATAATATAATAGTCATTTATAATAGTATACATTTTTATTTATTTATTATATTTGTTGTTGTTTATAATACATTATTAAAACAATGATAATATTATGCAGTTGATATTATTAATTGAATATTATACAAATTGTACAATCCAACGAGTATTATTTTTTATTATTAATTTACTTTGCTAATTAAAATACTTTATAAACAATTTATGTTTAAATCATTATTAAATATAAGCATATTAGTAAGAGTATAATTGAGTTATTACATTTCTGTTTTTTATTTATTATTAAATGTTTAAAATTTATTTATATATTCATTTATTTATTTAATTTAATTTAATTTTGTATAGTTTGACCCATTCGAAACTTAACTTGACAACCAAATCTCTGTCAGCATGAATGAACCTTTTGGACTATTTTAGTGAAAAAGTGAATAATGTCTTAACAAAAGGCCCTACACAATGTGACTCTGACCTCAATATGGGGCAGGATGTATTTCTCAGGTTTCGTGATAATTCAACACTTCCCTTTTTGTGTTGGTTTGATTCTCAGTTTAGGTTTGATATCCGATTCCTTTCACATGTTCTTTGACTGCACCGCTCTCCTGGCAGGCCTTGCAGCATCAGTCATTTCACGGTGGAGGTCCAATGACTCCTTCTCATACGGGTGAGAGAGCATTACAGTCTAACTTAGTTTAAAAACAGCTTTTGTGGGTAGCGTACCAATGACACAAGTTTCCTAAAAATGATGCATTCACTTCTGCTTGAGTAGTGTTGACAGGAAACTGCATGTCTTTGGTTGTTATGCAAGTCCATTTGATTATTTTTTTTTAGGTATGTCAGAGCAGAAGTGCTCGCAGGATTCGTAAATGGCCTTTTCCTCATCTTTACCGCGTTCTTTATCTTCTCAGAAGGAGTAGAGGTGTGTACTAGAATAAGATTACAGTTGATTTACTTGCCAAATGACATACTAATGTATTAATATGTTTTTGTTGAATGATGGCATCTGGTCTTGTCACCAGAGGGCGCTGGAACCCCCTGATGTGCACCATGAGCGTTTGCTCCCGGTTTCTATAGCAGGGCTGCTGGTGAATCTTGTAGGAATATTCGTTTTTCAACATGGAGGACATGGACATTCACACGATGGTGAAGGTAATTATCTCTCATAGAATAAGCATACAATCATGTTTTTAATTAAAAACATTCCCCCTCAAGTTTCTGGTAATATAGGAAATATTCTGATATTCTGGTTTATGGGATTTTTAATGCCTGTTTTAATACCCAGCAGCTAAAAAATCAGGCAAAACAAATAAAATAAAACTTTTAACTATCATTAAAAATTACAGTGTATATATGTATATTTTTAATGTTTCTCAGAAGTCTCCTAAGTTTCAGAAATATAAAAAAATCCTAGTTATTCTGAACTTTTGATCATAATGTAGATAAATAGAATTATAGATAGATAAATTTAAAAAATCTTCAATGTAAAGATATATAAATCTAAAAATATAAATGTATATATATTTTTAAAAAATATGCATTTATATACAAATGTATTTTTTAATAAATAAAACAAACTATGTACATCATTAAGCTACTGTGTTTTATATAAATGTTTATATGAATCTATTTTTTTGTTTTATGTTAGAAATCTTATAAAAATATTTGTTATAAATGCTATACGTAAAAATATATATTTTTAAAATCTATGTATATATAAATGTATTTTTATTAGTATATAAAATAGCGTTTTCAAATCGATTCATCGCGATTAATCACATCCAAAATAAAAGTTTGTATTTACGTAATACAGGTGTGTGTACTGTATCTATTTATATGTATATATAAATACATGCATACACGTATATATTTAAGATACATTTTCTTATATTTTGGAAGCGATTAATCGATATGACAAGCCTAATATAAAACATAAACAATAAGAGTATACATATAGTTTTTGATATTACTGAACTGTATATATGTGTGTGTGTGTGTGTGTATATATATATATATATATATATATATATATACATATATATACATATACACATACACACATACAGTACACACACAAAAATATATATTTTTTAATATGTGAACATTTCATTAACATTTATATAAAATTGTGTGTGTAATTATTATTATTATTTGCTGAAATAAGGTGCATAGTTTCTTTATAGATATGTCCTCTTATTTTTAAGGTCATGGCCACAGTCATTCTCTATTTAATGGCAGTGTGGGACATGGACACAGTCATGGAGGCCACGGCCACAGTCACGAGTCCAAACACGGACACGACGATCACGGGCATTCACACGGAGGACACGGGCATTCACATGACGATCCTCACTGCCATGGTAAGACCTCAAGCTATCTTACTAATTTGAGTGCAGTTCTGTTATGACTCAGTACCATTATAATGCATCAGATGTGTTATTTGGTCCTCATGCTGTGTGAAAATTGCAGAAGCTGTTTTGAATGGTGTCTGGTATAGTGTGATTCATTTCTAATCTGTCTGTGTCCTCAGATGACCATTTGCACACACCGGGAAAAGGCTCCAGCAAGCAGATATTACAAGGTATGTCTGTTTTCTATGTTTGTTCTCCTCCAGATGGCGCTAGAGATCTCTTTGTCGCAATATTTGCCTTGCTTTTGAACAGGCATCAGATATGAAAATATTTACAATCACATCTATCAAGTCTAGACAGCTTTTTCCTCTTTTGTAGGGGGACAATATTATGAATTCCTAATAGATGAGGTCCTATAGTCATAACTCCTAAAATATATCAGAAGAATTTTCTTCATTTAACCACTTGAAATGAATGCTCAGACATGACTGGATGATGGACTTTTATGTGCAACCAAGTGACACCTCTGACCATCCCAACCTCTAACCTTTGACTCGGGGCAAACCGGGTTAACACCAACACGGGAGCAAACGCGGTACACTGTCGCTTTAAATCCCTTTGTCCGAGCTTGTGTGGGAAAGAGGAGAGCAGAGAAAGTAGTTTGTCCCCTTCACCCTGGCACACACAGAGAGAGAATGGATCCTTTGGGAGGCCTGCTCAAGGGAGAAAGAACGGAGGGGAGGACCATGTAGAGAGGGAGAGGGGGAGGGGAGGGGAGGGGGAGGGGAGGGGAGGGGAGGAGAGGAGGTGACAGTGCAAAAGGTTACACTGCCTCCATCCAAGCCGAGGGACCTGTTCTCCACTCCCCGTGATGAATTGCAAGTGGATTTAACCAGCCTCCCGTCCTGAAGATTTTTATGTCTTATTTTGGCTGTGTTTAATACGCTTACTTTTTACACAGAATACTTGGTAGGTGTACTCAGTTTGACAAAACGTGCAGCATGAAAATTATGCACTGCAGTCTGCTGTATTCCAGAATGCAGTGCACTTGACTTTCCTATGCAGTGACAAATTAACCATAATTAGTCTAAAAATTTGTTTATATACCAATGGTTAAGACATTAAAACATTTTTAATTTATTACTATTGCCATATTGTTAAAATAACTATAACAATTATCATTTTACAAAAAATATACTGTAATAAAAAGTTATTTATTATTGATGTTATTTTACAAAAAATAAAAACTATTAATAATAATAAAGTAGTAATAATAAAAATAATCGTAATTATAATAATGAAATTACATTTACATAAAAATAAATATTATTATTATGAAAATATTATATTAATAGTAATATTTAAAAAAATAGATTTATCATTGCTATTATTAAATTACTGTTATTTGAATACTAGTAAAATTAACGACTAATATTTTATAAAACATTATTTTACAAACAATATAATGGAATATTTTATTGTTATTATTAAATGTGAATATTAATAATATATATTGTTATTTTGCAAACAGTACATATTTTCATTAATAATATTGTTATTAATGTTATTAACAATTAATTGTTATTATTGTTTTATAAAAACATTTTACTATTAGATTATTTGTGGAAAAGTGATACAAAAATAGATTAATAATATAATAATTATTAGTAGTAGTATTAGTGGAAGAAAAATACTTTTTAATATATATTTTCATATTTGTCATTTTAACATTTTATAATCATTATTATTATTTTACAGATTATTTGTGGAAAGGTGATCCAAAAAAGATCAATAATATAATTTTTAGTAGTAGTAGTAATGAAAGGAAGATATTTTTAATAAATTATAAATATTTTCATATCTATCATTTAATTTTTTTAGAGTCATTTATTATTACTATTATGATTATTATTATTGTTGTGGTTGTTTTACAAAAATAGATTATTAGTAGATTCTTTGTGAAAAATGATACAAAATAGATTAATAATCAACTTATTAGTAGTAGTATTAAAGAAATATATTTTTAATCTAATATAAAAGTTTCATATTTATCATTTTAATATTTCATAATTATGTATTATTTTACAAAAACAGATTATTAGTAGATTATTTGTGGAAAAGCGACACAAAGCTAGATTAATATAATTATTAATAGTAGTGTTAATGAAAGGCAGACATTTTTAACAAAACAAACTTGCATATATTTATTACTTTAATATATTATAATTTAATATTATTATACAAAAATATATATTTTAATTGAATTCTCTTACTGATACACTTACGGTTGTTTTGTCTTGATTGTAGGCAGTTTGTACAGCATAGTAAGCTATCAGTATTAGTAGTAAGCTAGTGTCACTATTAGAATTTTATTTTAAACAGTCACTGTTTCTAAGGACACAAAGAGCTCCAGCATTCTTATTTTTCTAGTATTTGTTTTGACCACATTTGGACGGGGTCTTCACTTATTAGGGAGTTTGCTCCGTTACTGCGGTCGTGCCTTCTGTAAAACTGAAAGTAACCACAAATATGTCATCTCATTCTGAGGCAAGGAAAGGATTTAGTGGACCGTCTCATAGCGTGCCGTCACACCACAGTCCACAGCTATTCTCTAGTACAGACCTCTGAGTTCAGGAAATGTTGACTGATTCACTCATTTTGGTTTTAACATAGTAGCGTATGATATGCTATGATATATTCTGGACATTCAGTCAGGCAGGACAGTCCTGCAGGTTGACCATTCACCGAGGATGCACTCGTATGACCTGTTTGTGGAATGACCTCATCAGTTTGAGGGTTACCGCTAGAGACGGTATCCAAGACAGCGGGTTCGTTCCGTCCACAGTAGTCATGTTTAAACATGAGTGCTAGCCAAAGTTGTATCCTCATCCCAGACACAATATTAACTCAATATTAGAGCTTTTTAAGTGAAACCAGGACCTTTAAGCCCTAGTGCATAATTTGCTGTAAACTACCTACAGAGACTATTGAAAAACTGTCTACTTCATAAGTGACTAATTTGGAAAAACTCTAGTCATTAACTTATGCAAATTGCTTTTTTTTTTTACTCAACTCATAATTGATTCTAATAGATTTGATGTTATTAAGTTGCTAAGTTAAAAGCCCACACAAATCTTTGGTAAAATTCAATTGAAATATTTATTTTTAAGTATTTGTAATATTAATATAACATTCTATAAAAATGAATGTTTTTTTGTGTATATTAATATTGAGTTATATATTCTCAATATAGTTATACATAAAATGAATATTAAAACATAAATGTTTATAACAATTTATAGTTATTTTTAAAGTTCATAAAAATTAATGTATTAGTTTTAATATTAAATATATTAATGTTGAGATACTGTAATACATTTGAAATATTATTGAATATATTTTTATATTTATATGCACTACTGCTCTAAAATTTCATGTCAGTATTTAAAAAAAAAGAAATTAATATTTTTATTTAGCAATGATGCATTAAATTGATCAGAAGTGACAAATGTTTTGTAACATAAATATAGCTATATATATAAATTGTAACAATATAAATAAATATTATTATAAATCTTATAAATGTCTTTACTATTTCAAAGAAATGCTGTTATTTAGAATCAAAGAGTCCTAAATAAATGCATCAGAGTTTAAAAAAAAAATTAATATTAATAACTTTTTTTTGAGGATCAAATCAGCATATTAAAATAATTTCTGAAGGATCATGTGATACTGACGACTGGAGTAATGATGCTGAAAATTCAGCTTTGCATCACAGGAATAAATTACAGTTTAAAATATATTCAAATAGAAATAGATGACTGTATTTACTGTATTTTATACTTGCTTAAAAACTTAAAAATCCAACCCTAAACTTTTGAACAGTAGTGTTATTTTATTTATATTTAGAACAATAAATCTAAACCCTCATTTTCTTCATTTCAGGAGTTTTTCTGCACATTGTTGCGGACACGTTGGGCAGTGTCGGTGTCATCATATCAGCCATCCTAATGCAAAAATACGACCTGATGATCGCCGACCCCATCTGCTCCATGCTCATCGCACTTCTCATAGGAGTGAGGTGAGTTTGCTATTATCAGCCCTGACCTCTCTCGACTCGACTCGAGACAATCCTCCACCCTCAAACCCCACCCAGAAACCCTCAACAGCACCTAACACAGATCATACAAAAGCCACTTCACAGTGCCCTTCACCAAGAGCCCTGTGAAGCCGTTGGCGCTCCAGCCGGTGAATTACAGGATACACGCTCCGAGGGTGGAGGCCAGAGCACTTTCTCAACATGTGGCAAAACCAGAAAACCCAGCATGTGACTCTCTCATGTGGCATTTTTCAAACAACTCCAGTCGAGAAGGAAAAATGTATAGCATTTCATCACTTTTTAAACCTATCCATACTCTTGAAAATGCCATCAGATGCTTTTATGGCGATGAATATGCTTTATTTTGTGTGAGATGTAGGTAAATGTATGTAAAGGCTGTGTAAATTTGAGCTGGACTGCACCATGTTTAAATTGCAGATGGCTTGTGGTTACTGTGCTCCAGTGAAGAGGCACCATTCGTGGCCCCTTTTTGCAAAATGCACGAGTTTGAGCAAAGCCTTTCCCGCATATTCATCTCGTCCCTCCAACCCCCCTCTCGCCCCCTCTTGTCTGTGTTTGAGGCTTTTCTTCTCCCTCTCTGGAATGTGGTGGCGATCTGTGAATGTTACTTCAACAAAGGCATCTTTTAAGATGGATTTTTCCCTTCTCTTTGTTTCTCAAAAGGGGGGGGGGTAATGTCATCGAGACCCCATCTTGTACATTTTTTGCCCTCTTCTTCAGTTTTCCATGCAGTGGCCGAATGGCAAATCCTGAGAATCGAGAGTAGGGCTAAGATTGTGGACGTTTTCCCACATTGCACCTGTGTGACAGCGTCTCGGTCTCATTCAGGTGCAATCTGGAGGCAGATCTGGTATGGCGCATGTACAAAGGTATCACACTAGTATGGAAAGCCATTAAATTCCAAAGCAGATAATTAAAAACAGCTGCAAACCAGAAATGAGCTTGTTAAAGAGCTTGTGAAGCTTAAGACTTCTCGTTCCTGTGGTCCATCTGTAGATGTTTTGTCTTTTGACACTGACTGATTTTGTTATGACTAAGCGTAGCATATTGGTTTTCTGAGACTTTAAAGTAAGCAAAATTTCTGACTGTTTTCAGAATTGAATACTAGCATATTGTGCCGTGTACATTACTGTTCACTGTTTTTAAAATGTTTTAAAAATCTTCTTTTATGCTCACCAAGGATGCGTTTCTATGATCAAAAATGCAGTAATATTACGAAATATTATTAGAAATTAAAATAACTCTTTTCTATTTTATTTTGTTTTAAAATGTAATTTAATCCCTTGACGCAAAATTGAATTTTACTTGAAATATAATCAGGGATGCATGTAAGTTTTTCAGTATGGTTCTCATGAGAGCACCTGGAGATTTGGTTTGCTGCTCACACTACACATAGTGTGACCCATTAAATATAACTATACAAAATTATTTCATAATAGTAATAATAGTATTATTGCATTTATTTAGTTTTTTAAAGTAAAATAATCAACTAAATAAATTTTGATATTACATTTTTAAATAAATAATGAATATTAAATAAAAATACAATTATTTTACAGTACACTTACAAATTACAATGCTAATATTTAAAAAAAAATTTCTTTTTTTTTTTTTTAGATTTTGTTTTTTCACATAATTTACCTTTATTCTACACCGCTTTGTCCATTCTCCTATAAACGCACTGAAGATTTCCTGTTTTTATGAAGAAAATACGCAATGGGCTCAGACTGGTTAGCTGGCCCACTGTATTGTGATTCTCTTAACTGCCAGTGCGTGTCTAAACCTCACAAAGTGGGAGAGAGAGAGGGTGGCGGGATTGAGAAAGGTCCTCAAGTCAGGATTTGAACTCGGGACACCCGTAGCACAACGGCACTATATGTCGGCGCTCTGCTCACACGGCTGTTGGTGCCGTCATTTTATTTCTTTTTTATAGAAATTTTTAACATTTTCAAACCTAAAATCAGCAAGCTTTTATTTTGGCGGGTTGCCAGCAAGTAAGCACTGCCGGGTTTAGCACTGCCGAGTGAAGTGCGTCAATAAATGAAATGTCATCATTTTTCATTTTGCTCTGAAACCGGCAGCGCATAGCCTAGAAATATGTTCAGTTTAAATGGAAATATGGTGCGCAAATTTATTTACCATGCGCATTTTTTTTTTTTTTTTTGGTCGCGCACCTGCACACCACTTATGTAATATAATCTTTTGTAACATTATAAATGTCTTTTAAAAAAAAAAAAGTATGATTTTTTTTTTTTCAAATTATTTTATTTTGTGTTCCACTCAGTACGATGCAGTACATTGTGGGATTTTGCCAAATGTACTATGTCAAGGGTACTTGAAGGGTTCAAAATTTGCATACTTAGTACAGCATATCTACTATATACTGAATAAATAGTAGTATGCTAGTATGCTATTCCAAACATCACCCAAGAAAAGTGATGTGTTCTCCAGAACTAGGCTTAATGTGTTTGGGGAAACACGGCTGTTATGGATATAGATTTATTAAACGCATGATACGCTAGTGTGAAAGATGGTACTGTGGACCAAAGCATGAGTACATCTGCAACTCTAGACTCTCTTACACATTTGAACTCCATGCCTGTGTACGTCTGGCGAAGCAGAATCATTTATCGTTGGGAGTCTTGAGAGAGATAGACTATAATTGGCTGCGTGGAATGTCTGTGGTTCTTCGTTTGATCGTTAAGATGGACTCTGCTTTGTTTGGACAGCATTTTTCCCATGTACCCCTCATTGTGAGATTGATATTCTCAGGAGAGCGCCTTGTTTTGATCCAGCCATCTCGCTCGCATTTGGGTGTTTGACCTTTCGCTAGGATGATGGACTTCTCCTTCATCAGCCGCACCTGAGGCGTGACACATTTGCGTGGGGCTCTCTGCAAAAGACCCCCCACTGCACGCCAATCGGGCGTGTTTAGCTAAGGTCGCTCTGGGTGCGGTAGGCTTGCTTTAGGGGGATATCTGCGTACCGCTGCAGAGGCTGGATCTGTCCCGGTACCCTGTGATTAGTTGGAGGGAGTGGAGGAGTCCTGCTGCTGTGACCTACAGCAGTCCCCACACCACCAAAGTCTTCCAAAGACCGCTAATCGCTTTGGGTCCCAGCCTAAAGCCCGAGGAATGGGTGTGTAAAGAACGTTAACAGTAATTAACATTTGTTCTGGACGTACTAAGCTGGGCCTTTGAGGATGGATTCATTTGTCAGGCCTCAGTGGAAATGTGTTTAAACGGCTCTCCAAAGCTGCTTTTGTTGCATGTTACTGTGTTATTCTTTGATCTACTGTATTGCACATAATGCGCTTTAGCACTATGCCGGCTGCTAGCTACTTAACACTGTATGTTTTTTTTTTCGAATGCTAATTTACGACTTACTGGTGCAGGTAGGAATCAAGCCACATATACATGCAACACTTTATTTAACGCTCAGCTCTGTATATAGAAGTAATCGATGTTAACTGAGGGCTGTATCATTCAGTCTGGAGAGTTTCTGATTTCCATTGGATTTCACTCCATTTTCACTAATTGCATGTTATTGTTTGAGCTACTTGAATTGATTTCATTTTAATATCATATTAACTGATTTTGGTCAGTTAATATAAAATTAAAATGTAGTTTTCAAAGTAGTTTTCAAGGTTGTAGCTCATTTATGTCCAAGCCTTTTCAGTTTTTAAGCTTGTCTCCTTTTTAAGTCTGTGGTGAATCTCTCAAAAGTGATTTCACCCCAAAATCAGAAGAGGGGGAAAAAATAATATAAAAAATTTATTTTTTAAAATAATTAAAATCATATTTTTATTGTGTGTGTGTATGCATGTTATCTTGGAAAATGAGCTTAATTGTTATGAAAATAACGTAACTTCATTTTATTTGATTTTTGAGGTGAAATGTCACCCAGAAATGTTTCATGAGATTTGATTCAGTTTTACACAAATTGTCTTCTACATTCAGATAAGGACTGCAATGATTAGTCGACATTATCGACAACGTCGACAATAAAAAATTGTCTACAAATATTTTTGTTGTCGAGTAGTCGTTTGATCTCATATGACCTAATGTAAGAGCCTGCAATAATGCGGTTTGACCAGTGTGGCTCTGTAGTGCAAGAATATAATTCATCTCTCCTGGATTTAATTCAAGAGAAGAAGAACAGCGTTTCAGAGCAAACGCAGCCGAACGAACCTGAAGCTGCTGAGTGGCGTTTGGATGAATATGTAAATATATGCTGCGTGCTTTTCTCTCAATAACGAAATAAACGCAACAAAAACTGACAGCGGTGTGAAAGCAGCAATTAAAAACACATCTGATTACAGCGATGTGGATGTTTGTTCAGTCACGTCACGTTTATTTATATAGTACTTTATGCAATAGATAGCCTTAAATCAAGCAGCTTTACAGTATTAAACATGAAAAACCAGAGTCGGTGTCGATTTCAGTTAGAATTACGACTTGATTTTCTGTTATAAAGCAGCTCTCCGGTGTGGAGCTAGCTAGTGATAAAATGTTTATTAGTGGGAAATTATTTTTTTTTTATTGTTTATTTTTTTCATTAAAGTGATAGTTTGGATTGCAAAGATCAAAGCTAGATCTAGCTCAGGACTTTTGATTATCATAACCCTGTAAGGTATTTTAAAAGAGATTATTTTGTGAATAAAATAGTTTATCCAAAAATAAAACGTCTTATCACCTTTATTTTGTTTCTTATCCATATGACTTACAAAAGGAGATGTTAGGCAGAATGATGTGTCATTCAGTTACTTTTTCATATAGCTAATTACATGGTGAATGAGAGTTTCTCTGTCGGTCATCTATTTTGTGTGCCATATATATATGCATAAATTAATTGTGTAATTGTAATTACATAATGACTTGCAAAAGCTGAAGTGATTACCATTATATATTTGTTAGAATATGCATAACTCAACATTTTAACTAATTGCAAAAGCTGAATAATCAGTCAATGTATACTGATTAACCAGTGAAATAATCGGCAATTAGTCGATTAATCGTTCTGATAATCGTTAGATTAATCGATTATCAAAATAAATGTTTGTTGCAGCCCTAATTCAGATTGGACCTTTTGCGACCATCAGCTATGTGGGATGAAAATTTTAGTATTAGTGATCATTTGCAGAGCTGTTCAGAAGATGCTTGAACGTTTGCAGACTCTTAGACTACAAAAATGAGCTCTTGAATCCAAGCAGAAGTTTTATGCACAAGGCCTAATAGCTATACAATCCTGTGGTTATGGCCATAGCTTGAGTGCAGTTGGTTCCTAGCAGGAAAGCATCTAAAGCTTTTTGTGGTGGAATCCCAATAACTGCTTGCCCTAGAAATGGAAAAGTTTGTTAGGTCCTATTGCATATAAATCTCAAGTTAAATGTACCTGTTCTAATTCCCACTGCTGTTTCAGATGCAGACCTCACTACAATCACCTCATTTTTGTGGTGTTCTGGTGTCATAAATATTTCTGTGCTCCAGTTAAGTACTCAGGTTGTCTGGGCGTGATAACCAATCATTTCCATTTCCAAAAGAGTCTATAGGTGATTACTAGCGTCCTTGCAAAAATATTCTATCCTGATTGTCACCCTGACCTTGGTGGTGACATTTCGTCTGTGTCACTGGCCAGCTTAACCTTGATGCTCACACGTAATTGTATTTCAGCCAGCTGAGTCACTTGTGTAACTGCATTACAGAATTTTTGGGGCAGGTTAGCCATCAAGCGCCAGCG